>CAUYQU010069622.1:0-42526 GCA_963574635.1 Cheracebus regulus
CCACCATGCCTAGCTAATTTTTGTATTTTTAGTAGAGACAGGGTTTCACCATGTTGGCCAGGCTGGTCTTGAACTCCTGACTTCAGATGATCCACCCGCCTCAGCTTCCCAAAGTGCCGGGATTACAGGTGTGAGCCACCCTGCCCACCCTCTTTACCATAACTATAAAATTGGGTATAAAGCCACCCAGAAAAAAAAAATACACATTTCTTCTTAAGTTGCCCCCTGCTTGCTTTTTCCCTTCCACAGAGATAAGTGGGAATGAGTGACTGAGTAAGAGGGGAGACATAGAAGACAGTGAGTAGCATGGGGACGTGATGGCCTTCCCACCTCTCATCTATTTGAGGGAGATAATTGATTATCCGAGAGTCTGCAGAGCCTGTAAGTGATGGGAAGCACAGGGAAGCCTATTGCCTAGCCAGACAGCTTTAACTTCCATGTTATGTAAGTGAATTATTTATACTCAGGCTGAGAGCAAAATCGCTATCATATCTGCCTCTCTCCCAGGCAGAGAGCGCTCTTTCCTTGTTATGAGAACAAGCATTTTGAGCAACTGAAAAAACATGAAGACAGATAAAAGGGAACTATCGCTAAGATTATGGTTTTCTCCCTTGGAAAAGATTCTCCTTAGGGAAGGTTTGGAAGAGATGATAGTGTCCAGACCGGCATATTGGTCTTGATGCTGTATCTTCTCTGTGCCTCTCAACCTTATCCTACTTTTAAAAGTCTTAGAAAAGAACAGAAGAATGACCTCGGCTCACCCTTCTCACCTAGACCCACCTAGCAGCTGCAGTTTGTATCCATCCATCTTTTTTTTTTTTTTGAGATGGAGTCTTGCTCTTTTCCCCAGGCCGGAGTGCAGTGGCACGATCTCGGCTCACTGCAACCTCCACCTCCCAGGTTCAAGTGATTCTCCTGCCTCAGCCTCCTGAGTAGCTTGGATTACAGGCATGTGCCACCACATCTGACTTTTTTTTTTTTTTTTTTTGCCTTTTCTCTGACCAGAAAACTTAGGCCATGGAAATTTCAAGTACATGTCAGCAGTGTGCTGGCTCTTTGGGCGTCACCTGTATGACACTCTGCAGTATCCCATCGGGCTGATCTCCTCCAGCTGGGGCGGGACACCCATTGAAGCCTGGTCATCTGGACGGTCACTGAAAGCCTGTGGGGTCCCTAAACAAGGGTAAGACAGCATTCTCCAGTCTGAGAAAGAGCCTACCAGGGAATTATGTAAGAGAGAGGTTCATGTTTCTCTGTGGGGAGTTAAGTATATGTTGAATGTCCCAGTATGTGTTGAATGTATGTGATTTATTCAAGCACAGGGAAAGTATTATTTTCATGTCATGCCACCACAATCATTTGAGAACATGTAAAAGAAATTATCTTTTTCCCTAATAATAGTAATAGCTAGTAGTTACTGAAAGCTTTTTATATGGCAGACACTGTGCTCAGCACTTTATATATATTAAGTATTAATATAATGAATATATATTATATATTGATATATTGAAATATAGACACTATTAAAGACTGTGGATGAAGACACTAAGTTTCAGAGAGGTTTAGTAACTTGTTCATGGGCATGACTAGTAAGTGGTAGGTCTGGCTTCAATGTCTGTGCACCTAACCATTGTGCTGTATTGCCTGGAAAAATAAACAGGTCAACAGGAAGAACAAATGTTGTAAACATGTACTCAGAGACATGTATCGGCATACTGACTATGAACACCCACTTAGGAAAGGCTGGATCAGGAAGAATATGAGGGAGAGAAAGGGCTAGTTAATATAAATCCTGATACTAACATCAATGTAGAGATGAGCAGGATGTGACCTGCTTTCACGGACCGTGTCTCATTCACACTGGGAAGGCCTGTGGGAAGAGGATGGGCTTGAGCTCTTGGTATAGTTTGGGTACAAGCTTGCCTGTGGGGGAGTGAAGATGTCAACTTTGGAACAGGAAGAATGGCCTGCAGTAGAGTAGGAGGGAGCGTTAGACCAGATCTCTGGGGGTGGAAGGGATGATACTGAGGGTGTGGGGAAGTGGGCTTCTCACATGCAGCAGCTACAGGATAAATTCGTATAAATAATCTACAGGGAAATTTGAGAACATATTCAGAGCCTTAAAAAAGGTGCCCTTTGACACAGCAGTTTCGTTTCTGAGAATTTATCTTATGGATATAGTTAAGCATGTATGCAATGACTTAGCTATGAGAAAGATAATCCTGGCATTGCTTATAAAAGCAAAAAGTTTAAAACAACGTAAATGTCTGCCCATTAAATAAAGGGTTATTTAATAAAAGTTAAATAAATGTATTGCCCGTGTAAGATACTCAACAATAAAGCACTCCTTCCCTGTGGCTTTAATTACCTTACCTGGAAACTGGAATGACCCACTCTGGACTCATAAAAAGCTGACTGATACACTTATTTTGGGAATAACCTGGAGGTAAAATTCAGAGACTATTCACATGTTTTCAAGTGAAAGAGTTTCAATTCAATTTTTTTTTTTTTTTGAGACTGAGTGTTGCTCTTTTCCCCAGGCCTGAGTGCAGTGGCACGATCTCGGCTCACTGCAACCTCCACCTCCCTGGTTCAAGTGATTCTCCTGCCTCAGCCTCCTGAGTAGCTTAGATTACAGGCACGCACCACCACACCTGGCTAAATTTTTTGTATTTTTAGTAGAGACGGGGTTTCACTATATTGGTCAGGCTGGTCTCAAACTCCTGACCTCATGATCCATCCCCTGCCTCAGCCTCCCAAAGTGCTGGGGTTACAGTTGTGAGTCATGTGCCCAGCCTCAATTCAATTTTAATTCTGTGTTGCTTTTGTCAGAAGTTTGCCACACGTGAAAGTGGATAGATGCCCAATTAGGGACCCTTATGTGATCAATTACTGGCTCTCTGGTGACACTTGTGCATTGTATGATTTCAGATCAGTTCCATATGATACGGTAACTGGTCCCAGGAAGCACTCTGTTCTTTGGAATGCCATGATCCATCCACTGTGCAATATGACTCTGAAAGGGGTGGTATGGTACCAGGGTAAGTGTTCAGTGTATTCTTTCTCCATTGTATCAGATAGTGTTTGCTGTATAACACAGCACCCTAGAACTTACTGGCTTAAAGCAACAATAACTTTATAATTTTTTTTAGCTCACTGTTCTATGGGTTAGCAGGGTAGTTTTCCTATCTGGGCTGCTTCAGCTAATTCCTGCTGGGACCTCTTATGTGTCTTTGGCCACCTGGCAGGTTGTCTGGTGGCTGGATGACCTAGGATGGTCTCTCCCTCCCATGTGTTGTCTGGGGACTGTTGCAACATGGTTCTGAGGTGGCCTCTTATCCTTCAGCAAACCAGTGTAGACTCATTTATTGTTTATATAATAGTCTCAGGATTCTAGGGTCATCAGGAGAGGGCAGAGCCCAAACCTGAAGTGCTTTTCAAGCCTCTGCTTGTACCACATTTGCTGATGCCCCACTGGTGAGAACAAATCACAAGGCCAGTCTAGAGAGACCGTGGGAAGACCACTACCTCAGGGCAAGGATAGAGGGAGGAGAGTAATATGTGGCCATTTGCAGTCTACTCCAAAGTCCACTTACAATTTGGACTGTTTTTAGGAGAATCCAATATAAATTATAACACGGATCTGTACAATTGCACATTCCCTGCACTCATTGAAGACTGGCGCCTGACCTTCCACTCTGGTTCTCAGGGGCAGACGGAGCAGTTCTTCCCATTTGGATTTGTCCAGGTTTGTACAATGTGGGCAAAGGTTTCTCTGACCATGTCAGTACATGTTCCTGTGTTGTGAGGAAGAGGTTTATGGACATTGGTGTGGGGATGTGCTATTTAGATTTTTTTCCTGAGTTCATATTCCATTTTTTGTCCTCATAATGTACTGATCAGGAACTGAATGTAAGACTTACTTCATCTCAGTTCACTGATAGGACAATTAAATCTTCAAAAGATGTTGATAAGTAATATTATTAAAAAAGTATTACAGTTTCATTGAAGAAATATTAAAAAGATAAGCAAAAAAGAAGCTAAATCATTGATAATTTTACAATCCAGAAATAAGCTCATTTATTTTTAAAATAGATCTTTACTATATCTTACATATTCTTTTCACGTAATATCTCAATTAGAGATAAGTAGTAAACATTTTTCTCATGTCAATAAATATTAATTTTCAGTGCAGTTTGTAATGATTGCAGAGTCTGAAATATGGTTATATTGTAGTTTATTTGACTAGCTCTCTACAGATGGGCATTTATGTTGTTTTAAAAGTTTTGCTTTAATAAGCTTTGGCTTGTTTATTTTCCTTGTTGCTAAATCATTGCATATATGCTTGATTATTTCCCTGAGGTAAATTCCCAGAAATGAAATTGCTGGGTCAAAAGGTACACCTTTATAAGGCTTTGAGCATGTCCCCAGATTTCTCTGTAGACATTCATGAATTTGTATAAGCTTATACTCTTAACAAGTGTCTGTAAGAATGTCCACTTTCCCACTCCCTTCCCAACTTGGTGTTATCCCTTCCACTCCCTGGAATGCACCATGCTCTCTCACCCCCAGGCCACTGCACATACTTTCCTAGTTAACTCCAATTGTCTTTAAGTTTCGGCCTACATATTATTTAGGAAGCCTTCTGTGACTGTCCAGAGTCTGGGTTAGATGCCCCCTTTCTCTCTACTTCCCCTTTTTATTTGCATGAGGTTTCCTATGTGACTATATTTTCCTGGGTCACACTTATATCCCTGGTATGTATGTAGCTAGTTGGCACTCATTAAATAGCAGCTTAACACGTGAATGAAAGAAGACAGCAAGAGAAACCATTTATTTTATTTTATTTACTATTATTATTATTATACTTCTGGGGTACATGTGCAGAGTGTGCAGGTTTGTTACATAGGTATACACGTGCCATCGTGGTTTGCTGCATCCATCACCCCATCATCTACATTAGGTATTTCTTCTAATGCTATCCCTCCCCTATCCTCCGACCCCCTGCTATCCCTCCCCTTGCCCCCCACTCTCTAACAGGCCCTGATGTGTGACGTTCCCCTCCCTGTGTCCATCTGAAACCATACATTTAATTAGAGATAACTAGTCAGAAAGAGTCCGCTTTCAGCCTTGCATAAAAAGAATAAACACTTGACCAAGTTCATAACTGCCTAGCCTCCATCTGTTCACATGACCTACCCTTTTTAGCAGGGTGGTACTTCTGGTTTTTCTAGAACATAGGAAATCAAACAAGTAAGGTGATATAAAAACAATGCCTATCTTACAACATGACAAGAGAGTAGGCTTTACTGTGTAAGTGGGACATACGTAGTTCCAGACACCTGCCTCCACATGCCCCACAGGTGCCTTCTTCTCACCATCCTCCCATCTCCTCTACCTTGTCCTATTTCACAGCACCTTTTTTTTTAAATTTGTATAGACCTTCTTTTCACTTAAAATGTCTTTGTGATGATTTTCTTCTTTCCTGCATTTGTTTTGACTTTGAAATAAGATGATGATTCTCATTATTTTCAAAGTAGCAGCTCCTGTCGCCAGTTCGGCATCACTGTTGGTGGGAACCACACTTGGGCTTTGGAAGTACTTTGTTCCTCTCTCGGCCTGTGCACATGGTGATTTGAATATGACTTTAGTCAACTCAAATCACAAGTATGTGTTGAATGCTTATTATATGCTGTGAATCTTGTGAGGTGCTAGAAATAGAGAGACCTGGTCCTTGTACTTTTGTCTTACGGTTTAGTGGAAGTCCCTTAACCTCCAGGCTTTAACTTTCCTATCACCAGCACAAACATTCTGGTTACTTGTGGAAGACTGGAAATATAAACATATCCCTTCAAAGGGAAATACCCAACATGACAACATAATGGTTCAGACTGAGTCGGAGCTAGACTAACTGCATTCAGGTGCTAGCTCCGACACTTCTTGAGCTATGTGATTTTAAACATGATATTGGACCTCTTTGTTATCTTAAATATTGAATGAGTTAATCCATGTAAAGCCCAGAACATGCCAGATAATGTTAGTGTTGAATATTATTGATGAGAGAAATCAGAAGATCTGGAGGGACAGTTGGTCTATAAGGAAAGAGGAACTGACTTCCTAGAAGTGCTGAGTTTGAAATGATGGTTGCAGTGACTAGAGTACAGCTAGAGATGGAGGACGTGAGCTCCGTGGAGAGACCAGGCTAGACACGTATATCTGAGTTATTATTAGAGAGGCCACCTGGAGCCTGGGAGAGAAAGAGCAGGAGGCTAGGGGCTGGAGTCCCAAGGAGTGTGCTTTTTAAAAAGGGATTTGGAGGAACAGTTGAAAAGACCACAAACTGCAGCATGTTATCTGTGAAATCCTCTGAGCGTGGCCAGCTTTATATTCGTTGGCTGGTCTTTGCCTTTATTAGCCTCAGTATTTCTATCAGCCACTGAATTAGTGCCCCACTCTAACTCAGATTAGGAAAACAGGAATTTCATTTGGGTGTGGAGTACGCTGATGCCCCCATGTGTCGAGTATATAGTAGTGCAGTTAATAAAATAGAGTGAATTGCTGCAAGAATTCTCAGCAAACTCCCATTTTGAGAAAATTCCTTTGGGTTGAGAGGCTGTTATTAGCATTGCTCCCTGTTGAGCTTCAGGCTGGCTTTTGCCACAGGCTCTCTCCCCTGGCTTTGTTGCTGTGATCTTCATTATGACCCTGGCTGGTGCACATGGTTCCACTTTGTCTTCTGCGTGTTGTGTGGAAGAAGTAGGGTGACTTACTAGATCTTTTTATTTCCATCTTCTAGTCCTCATGAGATTCCACTATGAAGCTCCAGAAGCATCTTTTTGCGTTTCCTATGTTAAAGCTAATTTGCCTAAGAGAATTTTAATAAGAGAATTGGAAATGTCCTGTTAGTTCCATATCATATCCAAGGCTCCTTTCTGTTACTGTTGCAACCTCTCCATGTTCTCCTGATGATTTTCTCATCTTTCTGGAGCAACTCAGAGCACAGAAAATATCCTCGATTCAAAGTTGCATTTGGCCACATTTGTAGGGATGATGTCAGGTATTTTCTGTGCTGTGTGAGTAATAGGCTGGTGGAACCGTCTGTGTAAAATGCAGTCCTCTCATGGGGTCAGACATTTTGAAATGGAGTCAAAAAACAGTGTTGTTGCTGGCCCAGACTGCTTCCCAGTTTGTGGTTTGACTTACAATAAGATCATCACTTGTAAAAGAGAGATAACAGGTTGATGCCTCTCATTGGCTGGAACTGGGGCTAAGAATAAAATGCTATCTAAATCAAAGGATAGAGTGATGTAAACATCAGAAAAGGAAGGAAGGAAGAAATAGCTGGACTGCATGTATCATAGTAATAGTAAAGAATTTTTTCTGGGAGCCTCTGTGTTTTGCACAAGTAGGAGTATATCAACTTTCCGTTTAGATGAAAACAAATCCTGTTAACTCACTCTGCATTCAGAATCTGACCACTTCTCACTACCTTTACTCCTCCTACGCTAGTCTATGCCACCATCATTTCTCCCTTGAATTATTGCCTCCTAACTGGTCTTCTTCCTGCTTCTACCTTTTCTTCTCCCTCTTTAGGATATTCTCAGTATATCGAAGTGATCCTTTGAAGTGTAAGCCACATCAGAAGGCTCTGGTGGGTCCTCGTGTGCTGAGGTCAACAAGGCCATACATGTTGTGCCCCCTGCCTGCGTTACCCACCAACCTCACCTCCTAATTCTCTCTGCCTTGCATATGCCATTCCAGCCACACTGGCTGCCTTACTTTTCTTTAAGCATGCTAGGCATACTCCCCTCCTAGGGCCTGCCATTTTCTTTTCCATTCTGCCTGGATAGTTCTTTTTCTGCTGTTTTAGTTTTCTATTGCTGAGTAAGAAATGAATGCATAGTTAGCAACTTAAAGCAATACAACACACATTTATTATCTCAGTTTCTATGGGTGAGATGTCTGAGATTTCTGCTCAGGGTGGAAGTAAAGGTGTCAGACAGAGCTGGGGTCTCATCTGAGGCTTGGAGTTCTTTTCCAAGCTCATGTGGTTGTGGGCAGAATTCACTTCATTGAAGCTGTAGAACTCGTGGCAGCTTACTTCTTGAAGGCCAGCAGGGGAGAGGGTCTGGCTTCTAGAACCTCTTTGAAAGGACTCACCTGACTAGGTCAGGCTCACCATGATACTCTCCCTTTTGATGAATGTGAAGTCAGGTGACTGAGGACTTTACTTGTAAAATCTGCAAAAGCCCTTCACTTTTGCCATATACAAATTATTACAGGGTGATATCCCATTACCTTTGCCATGGCCAACTGGTTAGAATCAAGTACGAGTCCCCCCACCACCACAAAGAGGAGAGTATTGTATAAGAATGTGGGTCACCGTGGGTCATGTGCCTAACATACCCAGATATCCTCATAGCTTCTTCGTACATCTTCTTGTAGTCTTTGTTCAACTCTGACACTCTCTCCACTTCCCCCATTATATTTTCCTCCAGCACACTTACCACTTTCTCACAGGTTATGTAGTTTACAGATCTATTTTGTTATTGGTTATCTCTCCCCACTAGAATATAAGAATGGGAAGGGATTCTTGTGTTTTGTTCACCATCTCCTAGGCCAATATTAGTGCATGACACAGAGTAGGTGTTCAGTAAATATTTGTTAAAAGCATGAATAAATAAATGAGCTGACTGATGTTACATGAGCTGTGGATCCTTCACAGGCCCTTTCTGGAACAATACTCCCCAGATATTCTGGTGCTGCTTGGATGCCTGAGATGCTATACAGTTAATTCAGATGCCGTGGCTTCCAAGTGATGGATTTTAGCCCTTCTCTTGTTGCCTCATATCCAGTTGGTTGTCCGGTTCTGTCGGTTTGTCTTATGTCTCACCATCTCATTCCACTACTATCTTTGTAGATTAGACCTTTGTTGTTTTGTATCTAGAATATTATAATAGCTGCGTAACTAATCAGTCTCTGTGCATTAAGTCCTTTATTTTGTTTTTTGCCAGAACCGTTGGTATGATCACTAGAGCAATCTTTTGAAATGGTCCTTTGACCATGTCAATAATTTCAGTGGCTCTGTTAATTACTCAATTGAGTTGAAATTCATGTAACGTACAATTGACCACTTAAAAGTGTTCAGTTGAGTTCAGTAGAATTTTAGCACATTCACAATGTTGTGCATCTATCACCTCTACAGTTCTTTATTGCTTAATACAAAAGTATCAACTATACAAACACTTGCCTTGCTATCTTTCCAAGTTTGCCTTTCCTTCACAAATCCCCCAATCCAGCTGGATCACCCTTCTCTCAGAACGACCATTCTCTTCCCCACCTTTGCATCTTACATGGTTCTGACATGTGAAGTGTGAGCAGTACTGCCTGTAGTGATTTCTCAAATTTTTGGTGCCCATTTAATTTTTTTAATGAATTCTAAGGCCACGTTTTCCTATAATAATAATATTTGCCTGTTCTAAATGTTTAGTACTTGCCATCTGTGCCACTGATTTAGTGTTTAATCCATGCTATTTTATATGTTTATGAACCATAAACCCATTAAACCCTTATGTTTATTTCTTATGTGCAGGTCTGTCCACAACAAAGCTGTATAAGTACTTGTACCAGTTAGCTACTGCTATGTAACAAACTACCTTAAACCCCCCTGGCCTAAAATAGGCTTTCTTATATAGGTAGCTCTTGTCTGGGGAGCTGGGGTTTGGGGGATTTGGCTAAGCTGCAGATTTTTGGGCTCTTTCAGATCTCTGTGGATCAGTGGGGAAGCTCTGCTCCAGTCTGGGCTGCTGGAGTGGATTAGACGTGGCAGCTCTATTCCATATTTCTTGTCCTTCCGCAGGGAGCATCAGGCTAGGCCAGGCTAGCTCCGTCCTTCTTGTGGTGATAGCAGCAGTGCAAATGAGCAAGTGGAGCCATGTGGGGTCTCTTGAGGTCTAGGCTAGGAAGTGACACATCATCATTTCTGCTTCTGTCCATTGGTCAAGGCAAACCACATGACTGAGCTTAGAATCAAAGGGTTGGGAAACATACTTGTCCTGATAACCAGAGGAACTGCAAAGCCACATGGCAAGAGAGTGTGGATATAGGAAGGAGTGAAGAATTGGGGTCTTTGATGCAATTTAGCACGTGCTCAAGGGCAGATTCTTCTCTGCTTCCCCACAGTGCCTAGTGTATTGTATACAGATGTATCAGTTATCTATTGCTTTGTAACAAGCTACCCTAAAACTTAGTGGCTTAAACCATCAGCCATATTTTTTGCTCATGATTCCTTGGGTTGGGCAGGTAGGGCTCACCTGGGATAGCTCATCTCTGCCCTATGTGACGCCAGCTGGGCTTGCTTATGTGGCTGCAATTTGAACTGGAGGATCTAGAAATCCACATGACTGGTCTCTTATCTGGGATTCCTGGAACATTAGAGCCTCTCTTTCTATGATCTTTCAATTTCCAAGGACCCTCTCTCTGCATAATCTCTTCAGCAGTAGCTGGACAGCATGACCAGCTCAGGGTTTAAAGAGAATGAAATCAGAAGGCAAGGCCTCATAAGGCCAAGACTCAGTAGCTGTATAACATCATTTCTCCTGTATTCTGTGGGTCAGAGCAAATCCCAGATTCAAACAGAAGAGAAACAGACCCCGCTGCTTGATGAGAGGTGTGGCAAAGTAGCATTCCAAGGGGGCACATGGGATTAGAGGGACTGCTGCAGCTGTCTTTGGAAAGACACTGCCACAGCAGTAAGAAGCTCAGTAAATACTTGTTGAATGAGCATTTGAACGCAATGAGAAGCAGAAGCAGAGTCCGCCAGTGAAAAAGACTCCAGTGTGGGAATCAGATGCAATGAAATTAACAATGTCTCTGCTTTCTAGCTATCTTCAGATTTGTCTAAGATACACTCAGATGGTTTTCCCCAGATCCGTTGGCATCAAACAGCAGACTTCGGCTATGTCCCCAACCTAAAGATGCCCAATACTTTCATGGCTGTAGCTATGGATCTCTGTGATAGAGACTCGCCTTTTGGCAGGTATGATCACTTCTTGGGCTTTGCATGAACAGTGTATGTTCTTTGTAGTCTTTCACACTGATGTTCACCTGTGAGGGGCAAATTAGACTGAGGATTGGCACTTAGAATCACGTCTGCTGGGTTGTGCTGCAGTAACAACAACAAACACCTTCAACATTTCAGTTCTTTGATGCAACAAAAATGTATTTCTTGCTCACACTCTATGCTAAAAGAAGGTCAACAGAGACTTTGCTCATTGCAATCATTCACAGACCCAGAGCAGTAGAGGCGGCAAGTAGACCTGTGCTTCCACAGTCATCTTAAAGTCTCATCCTGGCAATTCAGTGCTTCCACACAAATCATTTCTGCTCACATTGCACTGGTCAAACCAAGTCACAAGGCCATGGTTAACTTCAGTGACAGCAGGAAATGGGATTCCAGCATTCCTCCAGCCTCAGAGGAGGAATGCTGGAATATCTGTGATCAGCCCCAGTGAATACCACAAACTAACTATAGGATGTGAGAGGATTTCACATAGGAAATAGAGTCCAACACACAATGTCTGGATTGTAGGAGGAACTTGACTGATTTATTGAATAAATGAATAAAAGCTCTAGGGGACCAAATAATGAACAGTTGACTCAGAATAAACCTTTTAGTGGTTAGGAACAGTCTTATGGGTTAGCTCTCCTAGGTTAGTTCCAGCATCTTTCCTTCCTCTGTGTCTCCTTCCCTCCTCCCATCCCTCTTTTTATTCATCCCTTCCAAGCCATCTATTGTTTCAAGGTTTCCAACCCATAGAAGACCCAGAGCCCCATCTATAAACCATTCACCATTTCTCTTAAGCTGACTAGCCACTGATCACGGAGGTCAGTCAACTTCATCCTTACTTTCATAAAGGGTGCTTTGTATAATCCCCCTTAAAAAAAATATGTGGTTATTGTTGAGCTTAAACCCAAAGTTCTCTACTTTTTCCATATCCTGTAGCGTCCACCCTCAAGATAAACAGACTGTAGCCTATCGGCTGCACTTGGGAGCCCGTGCTCTGGCTTATGGTGAGAAGAATTTGACCTTTCAAGGACCACTGCCTGAGAAGATCGAACTCTTGGCTCACAAGGGGCTGCTCAACATCACATATTACCAGCAAATCCAGGTGCAGAAAAGGGACAACAAGTTATTTGAGGTGAGAACAGCAGAAAAAACAGGGGTTCATCTTGTGGTCAGGATCTCCTCCACGCTGAGGCCATCTCTTTCATTATCACATTATGATGTGGTGGGTCTTGGTTGGTTGGGGGCTGAGCTCATCTCAGAGCCACAAATAAACAGCTGTTAATTCATTAGCTTAGAGGCAGTTTTGATAGAACAATCAAGGAAGACAAGTCCATATTAAAATAGACTTTAAAAATATTTACCTCATCCTCAGGTGTATTTTTTGTTACACTATCCTAAATTCTGACATTCTCTGAGTTTAGGTTCTCCTTTGAGAGGCTTATTCTTAGTGATTTGTAACTTCATGTGATTTAATATGAGACTCCTTTTAATACCTAGCAGGGGTCATTCTGCTGTGGAATTGGGGCCACTGATGAAGGAGGTTATTCAGGAGTCTTCTGCAGTTGAGGGTGGCAGGTGGAGGCATTCCTACATGGAACTTTTAAATGAGTGATTTTGGGAATCATGAGGTCTTAGGCTGGAAAGGGGTGTGTGAAAAGAATGCATTGGAGGAGAGAAAAGAATATTAAAGGCAAACTTTAACTACACAGGAGTTTATCTAGGGCTGCTGCTTCTGGAATTCTGACTACAGTATCCACCTGCCTCAGTTGCTTGGTTGGCACTTATCCCACTTAGCTTCTTTCCACACTGGGTTCTAGGTGAATTTAGAGAAGTCTGCATTCTGAGCTCTCCTCTTTAGGCAGTTGGTGGTCTGCCCATCATCTGGTCCAGGACAGAATTCAACCTTTGGGTTCTAGATAATTTGTATTCCCTCTTCCGGATTGCCTCCTGGCTTGAGAAAGCCTTTGTATCTAGAGTTCCTTTGTGCCCCTTCTTCATTCTGCAGCTCCTTGGGAGTACTGGAGAGGAACAGCAGCAGCTGAGCCGCTCTGTTCACTTCAATTCCCACCTGCCTTGCTGTTTAGCAGGAGGGATCACCCAAAGAATGTTCAGGGGAGCCCTTCCCTAAATGCCTCATGTGATCATGCTTCCTTGTCTCCCTCAGCAAATGTTTTTTTTATTATTTATTTAACCACATGGAAATCTATTATCAACCTGTAACTGCTGACTAGATCCAAAGTGGGCTCAGGTTTGTTCTGGTTACTGTAGGAGTAGGTCCTTGGTGAAGACTGGCTCCTTTAGAGTGTTTCCGTTTGGGGAAGTCGTTGGAGAAGAGCAGCACCTAGTTTCTTAGAACACCCTTCTGATCGATCATTCCTTAGATCACCCTTCTAATCATTCCTATTTTATGGCTCTCTTGTTAGATCTCCTGCTGCAGTGACCATCAATGCAAGTGGCTTCCAGCTTCCATGAACACCTTCTCCACCCAGACCCTGACCCTGACAATCAATTCTTGTCATGGCACTGTGGTTGCTGTCCGCTATGCCTGGACCACATGGCCTTGTGAATATAAGCAGTGTCCCCTATATCACCCCAGCAGTGCCCTGCCAGCCCCTCCCTTCATTGCTTTCATTACAGACTAGGTTCCTGGTCATCAGAGCAATGTTGCCAAATGGCCGTTTCAATATGATCAGAACTTAGATATAAGGATGGGCTCTTTAGATTTTAGCATTTAGGAGTTTTAATAATAACCGTTGCTTTTAAAGGAAATTAATAGAAAGCCTCTTTGAATGGCTTCCAGCTAGCAAATGGCTGTTTCTATATTCTTATGAGCCCAGGCTGGTATGTAACTTGAAATGCTTGCTTTTTGTCCCTTAGTCTAAGGTCTGTACTGGACAAATTCTGAACTACAGACAAACTGGACCTCAATGTCATTCACTTCCCTCATATTAATGGGAGTGAAATGTCTAATACTTTTGCCCCCTTTTATCCAGAGTTGTGGGATCTTAGGATTGGAAGAGATTTTAAAGGCCGCATAGGCCAGCTAGTGTTCACATGTTCTTTACAAAATTTCTGACAGATGGTTACTAAATCTCTGTATGAACTTCCCATTCAAAACTTTCCAAGTTTTTCTGTATGTGGAACTGAAGTCTTTCTCCTGTGAAACTATTACTATCAGAGTCTTTCAGATAATTTAAGACAGATCTATTTCTATTCTCTTTAAGCCAAAACCAGTTCTCTTCCTTCAATCTAAATAATGATAATATGAATGTTTAAGAAATAAGAAACACATGCAGGCACTTTAGGAGGTGCTAAGGGACTGCCCAAAGGAATGAAAAGCAAGGGCCAGGTGGTAGTAGCTCAGGGAAGGCACTTGGGCTGCCATAAATAGGAGAGCTGAGAAACTCTGGCTTACAAAAACATGAACATAGGGGCAACAGAGGCAAGTGTGTCGTTCAAGTTAAATATAAATCTCAGACTCTTTAAAGGTAAAAGATTTAAGGATAATCCATTTGGAAGAAAAGAGTGAGGCTGAAAGTAAAGCCACAAAACAAGCATGTAGAAAAATAATGCAGATGATACAAATGTGAAAGAGGCCTTTTGTGTTTATTATTAAGAATCTTAATGCAGTTTATTGATGGATTAAAAACAGCTAATGGTACTTGAAAATTATATTACCTATTAGAAGAAATAAAAGAATAATCACTAGTGATGTGTATATATTTATATCCAGTCAAAACTTGCAAATTGTCCTTGAAGCATGTGAAAAGAAATAAGAAGGCTATCTATGGGTAGCTTTCCTCCCCTTAATGTGAAAAATGAGAACTGAAGCAAAAAGCATCACTCACTCTACATATATAATGTATTTTACACAGTGTAAAAAATATGGTTTAGGTAGTGAATGTATTAATGAAGTCATATGTAAATTTATTTTTAGTGGCTGAATAATTTAAAACCTTATGTAGGAATTCACTAAATTTCCCCCAATTTAGGAACTTTTTACTGTTTGAAAAGGAAATTTGTAATCACTTTGTAGAGTGAGTGATGGTTTTTGCTTTAGTTCTACCCCTTTGTAGAGTTCTAAGGGGTTCTGTTATAGCTCCAAACAGCAGGCATAGCTTTTGTCAGTGCCAAGATTTTATTTAGTTAAGAAACAAAAAATCTATACTCTACAAGGAACTTTGGCTCCCCTGAGGACTTCCAAGCATTCAATTCATTCAATTAACTCCTATTGCCCATGCTTTGACCTCTCATGCACCTGGCCCCATAGAAACCATGAACCTCATAACAGATTGATGCCTATGATAACGTCAGTATGCCTGTCCACTCCTCCACTCCCAGTACATATACCCCCATGGTCTGTTCTAATTCGGAGACAGCTAGAGGTAGCCAAGAACTCTAAGTCCAGGTTTCTTTCACCTCTAGGAACCTAGAATACATAGTGTGAAAAACTTGGTTTAGGTAGTGAATATGTTAATGAAGTCATGTACGTTTATTTTTAGTGGCTGAATAATTTAAAACATTATGTGGGAATTCACTGTATTTCCTGAAATATAAGAACTTTTTAGTTTTAAAATGGAATTTATAATCACTGTAGAAAATTTGGGCATTAAAGTATAAGCAAGTAAAAATCACCCCCAAATTCATCATTCAGAGAAACACTATTTTGCTGAACCATTCGAGTTATATAATTTTATATACTACATATTATTTTGTAATCTGTGTTTTTGACTTACTTTACCAAAATTTTCTTATGTAAACAGAATATAGATTTAGTGTGTTTCAGTTTGGGGAAGATTCGTACTTTAACCAATTTCCTATTAATGGACATGTAGATTTTTAACAATTTCTACTGTTAAAATAATACTATAATGAATATCACATGCAAACATCATACCACAGTTGTCCAGTTATTTCTTAGGGTCCTTAATGTTGAACGGAATAAATATGTATTTAAAATTTTGATATCTACAGTTTAACCCTCCCAAAGGATTAAACAACCTATATTCTCATCAAGGTAGTCCTTTTTTCCTTCACCATCATTGACACTGGATGTTGTCAAATTTAAAAAAATCATTGGCTGGGCACGGGGGCTCATGCCTATATTCCCAGCACTTTGGGAAGCCAAGGTGGCTGGATCATGAGGTCAGGAGATCGAGACCATCCTGGTCAACATGGTGAAACCATCTCTACTAAAAATACAAAAATTAGCTCGGTGTGGTAGTATGTACCTGTAATCGCAGTTACTTGGGAGGCTAAGGCAGAGAATAGCTTGAACCAGGGAGTCAGAGGTTGCAGTGAGCCGAGATTGTGCCACTGCACTCCAGCCTGGTGACAATGAGACTCTGTCTCAAAATAAATAAATAAATAAAATGAAATAATCTGATCGATGAAAAGGTAGCTCAAGTATATTATGGCAGTGTTTTTCAGGTTTCTTAAATCAATCCATAGTAAAAACATTTTACACATATATCCATACAGGTATATGTGGTATGCATATACATTATAGTTGTATACGCACTGTAGTTGAAAAACCAGTTTCAACGTTTCTTTAAGTGATATGTTCCAAAAAATCTAAATGTCTTTCTAAAATGAGGCTCTTTTAATATGGGTATTACTCAGGCTGTAATAGTGGGAAAATATTTGTTATATGAAAAAAGCAGCATCTATCACTTCTGTGTAAGTGCCAGTATTCTCAATGTATGCAGAGAAAAAAAGAAAAACACTACATTAAAATATTAAGCAATCCCCTTCCCACCCAATTTCCTATTATACAAAATGTATTAGATTGTTTCTTTTACATTGTGAAACATATACAACTTATAAAAAGACTATACTCAAAATCATAAAATACCAGTTAACTTAGCTTCTGAGTTTACAGTGGCCAGTGTGGTGTGCTCTAAATGCTGCTGTCTGATCCCTCCCTCCGCTGGTCAGATTTATTACTATAAAATACCAGTCCCATTTGTGTTGTCCTCAATTGGCAATTATGAACGGTAGTGTATTAACCATTCAGTTCTCACCACTCCTTCCCTATTCTTCTACCTCTGGGTCCTTTTGTTCCTCACTTTCCAGACAGCCCTTGGTAACTTGGTGATGAGTAGCTAAGGCATCCCACAAGTAGTGATGAGTTGTTAGGTGACACAGGGAACCTTTACCTTAATGCTATTACCAGGGTCCAAAAATCCAGTTGCATGGAACATGGAGTTATATTTTCACATGGCTAATGAAAAGACAGGACTAAGTCTGTTACAGAGGATGGGACTAACCCTTAATTATGTTATATATGAATTTGTGTTATTATATGGTTTCAATGTATTGAGCTAAAAAGCACATTCTCTGAGGTGTGAAACAAAGGCTTAAAGCTCCCCTCGAAGGATGTGCAAAATGTGAAGAAAAAGATGAACAGTGTACCTTGGACTAGACTTTCCATCTTGAGTTAAAGCAGATTTGATTTTGATGATACATGAAAATAAAGCAGCAGCCTGGGTTGCAGGGGCTGAGACTTGATAGTCCTTGAATTAGGATCAGAATCAAGAGTAGAAGTTTATCAGAATCTCCCCATCTCCCTCATTAGTCAGCTGCTGCTACAGACTTAGTGTTTTTATCTCCCCACAATTCGTAAGTTAAATCCTAACCCCCAGTGTGACGGTATTGGGAGGTGGGGCCTTTGGAAGGGCAGACCTCTCATGAACGGGCTTAGTGCTCTTATGAGAGGGACCCTGAGGCTGGGCGCGGTGGCTCACGCCTGTAATCCAGCACTTTGGGAGGCCAAGGTGGGCAGATCACGAGGTCAGGAGATCAAGACCATCTTGGCAAACATGGTGAAACCCCATCTCTACTAAAAATACAAAAAATTGGCCAGGCATGGTGGCATGTGCCTGTAATCCTAGCTACTTGGGAAGCTGAGGCAGGAGAATTGCTTGAACCTGGGAGATAGAGGTTGCAGTGAGCCAAGATCACGCCATTGCACTCCAGCCTGGAAGACAGAGCAAGACCCCGTCTCAAAAAAAATTAAAGAGTGACCCCAGAGAGCTACCTTCCCCTTCCGCCATGTGAGGACACAGAGACTAAGAACTAGGAAGTTCTAAGACTAAAAACTAGTCTAAGAACTAGGAAGTGGGCTCTCACCAGACACTGAATTTGCCGGCTCCTTGAACTTGGACTTCCTAGCATCCAGAACTGAGAAATAAATTCATGTTATTTATAAACCACCCAGTCTATGGTATTTGTTGTAGCAGTCTGATTAGACTAAGATAGCAGCTCTCTATCACTCTTGTTTATAAGGGGTTGAAGCTTCCCTCAGGCAGAGCTATGCAAAAAAGATTATATCCTGATTACAAGATGAAAATAAACAGAATTGACAAGAGAAATTTATTACTAAAAATAAAGCGGCTGAAGTTTTTCCCAGGGAAAACTATCACCACAGGATCCATGATGAAATACGTTAATATCTTCTTTGCTTCTGAATTGCTTTCTTCCATATATCTGAAACCTTAGTTTAAATTAAATTAATCATGATGAAAATGCTGTGGCATCTGATCCCTTCCCGTTCAATCTGAAGACTGAATTGGGCTACACTGTGATGGAGACTTCAAGTGCTGCAGGTGAGTATCTACCAAGGGTTCATGTGTCAGGAACACAGGCTGGTAAGAAGACACAAAGGCTGCAGGCTGTAGCTCCGGGAGGTCCAAGGATCCTGGAGAAAACAATTCCTTAAGTTCCACTGCTGCTTGGGAGTCTGAGGAGACTGTTTTGGTCAGAAACATACATGTCCTTTCAATCAATTTCTCAACACCCTTGCATCTGTCAGCTCAATTTTACCTTTGTTAGGATAGGAAAGATACTTTTACAATGAAAATGGAAACACATTAAGTGGGTTATATAGTATATTAGGCAAAGAATGAGGATTTCAATTCCATTTTTTAACCCAGAGTTTTCCCTAGATGACCCCAAAGCCTGAACCCCAGATCACTCATTTGTGGGAGGAATTCATGGAACACAGGCAGAGCCAAGGCTTTGACTTTGAATATTATTCCCTGAACAGTAAACCTTCCCATGGTGTTCTGCTCTGGTCTTGCTTAGGTTACAGAATGAGATACCTTAGTTTCTATGGCACCCTGCCTTACCATGATCGCAGGTGCCCCCTGTGACATCTGTGAGTAACCTAGGAAGCCATGCAGGCCACAGGTTCCCCTCTGACTCAGCACTCTGCAAGGCTGATTCAGTGAAAGCTTTTATCACGCAATGCCTAGATATTTAGGGTAACTCAGCTATGTGTGAAGATGGGAAGGTAGGCTAAACACAGTCAATTCTCAAACCAGAAGGGTAAAGTTAAAGATACCTGGCAGAAGGGGATCATTCTGATCTTCATTAAAGGTGTGTCTCTGAAAGGCTTCAAAGCTCATAGCTGCATCATTCTCTGGCAGCCCCTTGGGTAGCTGCCCATCTCCAGGTTTGCACACATCAAATTTCACCCACTGGTAACTGTGGAGTCAAAGGAAATCACTCTTGAGAGTTACCTGCTAGCCATAAATACCCATTCCTACCTCCAAAGGGATCAGGTATTTTTTCTTTATATTCCTCCCATATATATCTAAAACACATATTAGCTAACAAAAACCTAAAAGCAGGCCTCTTTAGTGACAAATTATTCCACTAGATTTCCCACCACTTTTGCTGTCATGGTATACACAGAAAATGGTAATAATGGAGAACAGTGGGGTCCTGGCTCTTGCTCACCTGACCAGAGGGCTAAGAGGGCCAATACTGAGCCATAGTGGTCAAGAAGCAAGCAGGCTCTGGACAATGAAGCTCAGTGAACAAAGTAGTAACTGCCAGTCCCTGCCTGGCTGATCACTGAGCTTTTCTCAAGGGAATGAGTTTGACCACACTTACTTCGTGCATTTTCGAGCTCCTGGACAACTCTGGATCAGGTTGTGGATGGCTGGATGAGAAAATCCAAAAAAGTCAGCTCCAGCTGGAAGCAGGTTAGGCATTAGTTTTCCCCTAAACAGGAGAGGGATAATTTTAGTTTGAGAGCTTAGAGGGAGATGAAGATGGGTTTAAGAACAGAATAGTGGTATGAACACACAGGATAAGCTTTCTTGACTTTGATAATGTGGAGGCTCTAGTTGGTATGATATCAGGAGAATCCAGGATAGGTTTCTATAAAATAAGGGATCTCCACTAATTAAAAGCAAGAGTAAGGGTTTCACTGTACCAGGAGTGATCTTTTAGCCTGTTTTCAAGCTTTTGGTCAACTTACATAGCAGCGCTTACAGTCTTGAGCAGTTCTGCATGACAAGCATCTGCAGAAGAGCTGACGATGGGATTCTGGGGGTCATCTTCAGGAACAATTTCAAACTGAGAAAGATAAATGAGCAATGAGATCAATCCTCAAGAAGGAAGGAGAGAGAAGCACACTACTCTTGTAAGTATTTCTTTACTTTGGAGCTTGAAGCTGAGGTATACTATCCTCAAAAGGGACACAAATACTTTCCTATAGGGCTGTTAAAAATTTAAACAAATCCAAGTCCATAGAGAAAGTCCTTTGACTGTTTCAGTTCTGTTTCTTGGTTGACTGCTTTCCAAAGGTGAGCATTTAATTTGTTATATAGCTTTCCAATCCACTTATATCCTTAAGTACAAATACAAATGGTATTTTAAAAACAAATGAGATTACTCTCCATGTAATCTTGTCAGTTTTAGGAGATGTAGAAGAACAGGCTGACTGCAAACTGCCATTTCATTGTATTTGCTTTGAGTGTTAAAAGATCTTGATTGTGTTTATAAAAAGAAACTGTTGCACTGAAATTATACTAATCCTGAGGAATTTATGCCAAGAAAATATTTTTGTAACAACTGTAACAAGTTAACTAGCTGATTTAATTATGTGGCCAGTTTTCTATAAAGTTTAATGATATTTTTGCCAGGAAAATATTTTTGTAACAAGTTCTACCTAGCCAATTAAATTCCTTGACTAGTTATAAAGTTCAGTTAAACAGTTTCTAGTTCTTCAATGTTTACTTCATTCAAATTATCCTGAGCAGTATTTATTTTCTGTATCATTTTTTAGAATATTAAACATTACTGATTTCTAAAAAAGTCAAGGCAAATTTTACTGACTATAGATTCTATCACTATTTTCTTCTGTGGTTATTATTTCACTGGATTAAATTTACTGTGTCAAATTTGAGAGATCTGTCAATTGTGTCAGTAAAAATTCTGTGAGTAGTTTTAGTCAATGGTGGTTTTCTTATTTCAACCAATGGCATATCTTGCCAGGTTAAGATTCTAATGTTTTATATTTATTTCTCAGCTAATTAATGAAAACACTGTGAGCAATTAATTTCAAGTAGTCCAGGACTGCTCTACTATTTAGTATCCATCATGTCCATTTTAATTACTTTTTTGTATTGAAATTTTTACCCTACTTGAGTAAGGAGCATTAAGGGTAGAAATGTTATACTTTAGTCTTAAAGATACTTCCTTGTTAGTACTAATGTGTCAATCTACCTCATTCTTTTAATTGCTGTACATACAAGGATGGATATATTTTACTTAACCATTTTCTGGTTGATGGGTATTTAGGCTATTTCTAATTTCTTGCTATTGCAAATACTGCTACAATGTACATTGTTATGTGTTACTTTGTTCATATTTGCACATTTCTCTAGGTGCAAATGTGTACCTAGTGCAGTCTAGATACCAGACTATCTAGACATATTCTGGGTCAAATGATGCCAACCTGCCCTCCCAAAAGACTACCAATTTTCACTCCTACTAATGTGTACTTGTTTTCCTCCACCCCAGCCAACACTGTATATTATTAATCCCTCCGATAGGTGCCTATGAGCAAAATAAGATCAAATAAGATCTCATTTTTGTTTTATTTGCATTTCCTCACTTACTGATGAGGCCCACTCTTTACCATCTGTACTACTTCCGTGAAATGCCTGTGGGTTGTTTTTTTTTTTTTTTTTTAATACTGCTTTTTCTTACTCTACGGAGCACTTTATCAAGTAGTAATCCTTTGGTGTATGTTTTCTTCCTGTTTATTGCTTGTGTTTTAACTCTGATCATGGTGCCTTTTGCCATTCAGAAGTGTTTATATTTTTAATAGTTAAGTATGTTATTATTTTCCATTATGGCTTCTAAATTTCATGTCTTGCTAAAGAAAGCCTTTCATCTCACCCTAAGAGTATAAGAAATTCTTTTACATTTTCCTTTAATATATTTGTAGAATATTCAATAAAGCTAAAGTAATAAAAATCATATTGCCACTTATAGACAAATAAATCGATAAAATGGAATCATCTGGAAGCAGATACAAGTATTACATATATCTACTGTGTGTGTACACACACACACACACACACACACACACATTTCAGCCACTTGACGTTAGTTGGAACAAAATTTGAAGCTAGATTCCTAGCTCACAAACCTAAAACTAATGTCCAGTTAGGTTAATGAGCTAAAAAACTAAAAACACAACAGATTCTTCTCTTTCAAAAATGTTTTAGCATTTTGTTTTTCAGAGGAAATTAAGAATTGACTCATCGATTTCAGTTAGGATTTTGATTAAATTTGCATTGCATTTACATATGTATTATGAATATGGTATACCATTAAAATAATGAGTCTTTCTAAAGAAACTGTTGCATAATTAAGGTCATGTGAGCTCTCAACTATGCCTAACAGTGCTCTCACAGGCATGATGCAATATTATCTACAAGAGTCAAGCAGTCTCAGGGTTCTCCCAGCTTCTGCTCAAAGATTCCTTGCCTTGCCTCTACTTCCTTCCACTTTACTCTCTAGTGATCTGTAACTTCTCAGTGAAGTTCAGAACTCTGAAAATGGTCTATTTCCCCCCACCCCCAACAACCAGGAGTGATGGTTGGGGAAAATGAACTGTCTCAAATCTTAGCACTGAGAATGCTGAAAAAGGTACTTAGTAAGACTAGGATTTAAGACTCTCAGGTCTTTAAGAGTATGTACAGCCAAAAACTAATATGCAGTTTCTTTGCCAACTCCATTTTGGTCCAACTTGAAATGGCAGTGTATCAAACCATACCTTCCCTGTATTTTGGCCTATACTTCACATAAGTAGGCTTGATCAAGGCTTACACAGTCACAAAGTCAGCAGTTGAAATAGCATGGTTCAAGAGAAAAGAGCCTCAGTTTGAGAATTAGATAACAGACTCACATCCAAGCTCAACCACTTATTAGCAGAGGTGTGACTTAGGGCCACTTACTTTTCTGCATCTTGGGATTACCCAAATGGTGATTATACGTATTTACCTTGTAAGGTATCAGAACAGGTAATACATATTAAGTGCCTAGCACAGAGAAGGTTCTAAAGACAAACAGTGGTTATTAGAGGGGGTACCTGAGGCTGCACACCACCATCCTTTATCTGACAGGTATATAGACACTTCTGGTCTGGGCACTTCATGCTGGCATATATTCGAGTACTGCAGTAGCCCACGGGGTAGATGGCACTCTCATCATGGAAGCCAGGTCGGTCGGTAATGATCTATAAAAAACATTCCCCCAACCTAGGATTGAGGTCACTGAAGAATTTAGAAGTCCAGTTTCCTGTGGTAGCCTTTAGAACCACTTTGGGGCTGCAAAGAGTGACAAATCACAGAGACAGAAAGTAGGCTATGTAGCAGACAACACTGACCTGGTTTTGTAGGGACTGCAGATATTCTGGGATTGGTATAAATCAGCAAGGGGCTGCTGCTAATGGGAACAGGGAGGGAAGGCTCAACCCCATTCCCATATTTCTCTGATTCTCCTCTCTATATATCGCTGGTCTCACTCACCTCCCCCAGGCTATATACTGTTAGACCCCCTAGTCCGATGGGGAACACAGGCCGTCCTGAGGGATCCAGGGCAATGGGCTGAACCAGCTTGCGAGCACCTCCCTCCATTTTCTTTTTCTTGCATGTTTTCTTCAGAACTGAAACGCAAATCTGGGGTCACCCACTTTAGGCCCATCCCAATGTTGAAGGGAAGGGAAAAATTTGCATGTGAATGGTAAGGGCAATAAGCCAATCCTGGTTTTATATACTTACTGAATGGGCATGTGGGACATTCCCCCGAATCCCTGAGTAGCTTTCTAACCTGCCCATATTAGTGTTTAGGAGCTAAAAGCCTTATACATTTTAAGGCCTCTTACTTCATTTGTAAGATCAGAAATTTCCCAAACCAGCAGTGTGCTCAAAAGGCCACCTAGCCCATTTCCCTGCCTCTAGGAAAGACTAAATGGAATGGAACCCAGAGAGCTGGGGGAAGGAGGAAGTCCATTTGCTCCCCTTGCATTTAATGAAGTCTAGGTAGAATTTCTCCACCCAAAGTGGCTCTAATACATTTGTTTCTCAAGGGCTATTAGGGTTCCTTAACCGGATGAGACTCTTAAGTATATCTGTAGCCATATATGTCTGTCAGTTAGTACCAGGTCTGTCATTAGTAGGTGAGTCACTGGGGCAACTGATATCATCTCCCCAAAGTACCTTCCAGTTTGTTGTTCTCTTTGCCTTTTTCTTTTTTCTCCTTCTTGGATTTCTTCCCAAATGGCTCCTCAGCCCCAGTGCTGGGCCCAGAAATAGGCCCAGCTCCCTGTATAGTTCCCACAGAGCTGGCCACACTGTAAGTCAGGGGCAAACTGGAGCTGTGGGAGGGAGCTGCAGTCTGCACTTCCCCTTCAGTTAGAGCCTGAAGCTGGAGGAGCTTCTTTAGCAAGTACCTGAGGTCAGAAAGGAAAAGGAGCAGAGGAATGAACTTCTGTATCATCTAAATTCAGTATTTTACTCAAGTACTGGGAAAAGCCGGAATTGTATATAAGATTACTACACTCATAAAAATAAGGTTCTTATTGGACCCTGTGAATCAACCATAAAGCCCTAGAGATAATGAATACTTTGAGAAGCCACAGATAGGATAAGAACTGTAGCTTATCTCTTGCATCTGGATGGTTTCTCTACCTCGATGTTGGATGGTGTTAGGCTTCTAAAAGGCACATGATTTACAGATGTATATATACCCATTTTGCTTTGCACAGAATAGTATGTACAGAATAAATATTTGTAGAATGAGAGGCAGTTGCTTTTAGCATTTAGCTTTTATAATTGGGGAGTTTAAATAAGATTATTTACTAGATGTGGCAAGAAGGCTTTTTCAGAAAGATGAGTAGAGGAGCTGTCCCATCTTCATGGCCCAACACAACTTGGGTGTGCAGAAACCAATGCCACAGGTTGTGAGTTTCTATGTATTTGATCAAGCAGCCAAGGGGCTATGTGGTGCATATAAATCCCAGTGGGAAGAAAAATCTCCAGAGCAGTAACACCATTATCAACCTCCAAAAAATGTGATGCTGAACACAAAATGAAGCCAGCTCACCTTCTTTCTTCTTTTGCTTTAAGAAATTTTTCCTCAAGACGAGCAATTTCATCACAAATAGCAGCATTTTCCTTTAAGTAAAATTTTGAATACAATCATATAAAATGAATAAACAATCACATTAATATGCTGGGAAGAGAATCCATATTTCAAATCAAAAACCATGTATTGCTGAGTGAGAAGGAAGAGCCATTCTAACTTGTGACAAGCTATAAATAAATCCATAGGTAAAGGTAGTCAGGTTCTACTATGGGCAGGTTAACTATATAATTTATTATTCAATCTGGGACACCTTTGAGTGAAAAGGAGGTGCTATTAATGCTTATGTCAGAACAATATGGTAAACCAGGATTGTCCTGGGCAAGCCAAGATTAATGGTCACCCTAATTAGTATAGCATTTGGCAGAGAAAAAGGCATACTGCTTAAATCCATAGATGCTTAAATTCAATACTATAAAAATGAAGACTGTCTATTCTCAAGTGCCTCAACTCCTGAGAAACTTACAAAGCCTATCTAACCCAAATAGAGAAATACTTGTATGTATTCAAGTATCATCTTTTGTTTTTTTTTTAAAACTGATGACTCAATCTATCTCCCAAGCACCAATCCTGAAGGGAATGCTAAATCTGAATGCTCCATAGGTGGAACTTCAAACTCTCAATGTTCAAAACAACATCCCTTTTCTTCACAAAATCTTCTTCATGTATTTGATGGAACCAACATCCTGGAAATAACATAAATTTCAAGCTTTAGGTACTTTTGACGTATAGGGGATAGAAAAAAGGGAACAGTCAATCAGATGCCAAGACCTCTTAGTTCTACTTTTCTTGTTCCTCTCCAGTGCAAATAGCAAGCAATGCACATAGCAAGTGCTGAATAAGTGTTTTTGGAACGTGTATTCTAATTTCCTTATGCTTTCTTATGCTCCCTTATACCTTTCCTTATGCTTCCAAAAATGCTGAGAGACGTTCGAGCTTTTGGTAGAGAGACAAACTGTTGCCTTGGATGTGGGAGGACATTTGAGGACTCCACCTCTATTTCCAAGCACTGAGGCAAGCCAAAATATTCTAATATAAAGTTATGGCTGGCAAGCTATATTACGTTTATTCATTCAATAAACCCAGTGCTTCTACAATAAAAGGAAGAAACATTTGGAACACTCAAAGGTTAGAGGGGGGAAATTACTGAAAGTTTCATGTACGTGTTTGGGCAAGGAGTCAGTTATGGGGAAGTGAGGTGCTCAGAAAACAGGCTGTGTAGTGGAAGTCATAAAATGGGATCACGGCATCTAAGTTGGAGTCAGGGCTGTGACACAGTACCCTTGGGTAAATCATCTCTCTGGGCTTCAGTGTTCTTATTTTTAAAATAATGCCTAATTCTCAGGGCTGTATCTCTAGAATCAAACACATTTTCTAGAGTTTTGCAATAATAACGATGACTAAAATTTATTGGCGTATCTTCTAGGCACCAAGCACTTTTCTTTGCTCATTTAATCTTCATTATTCTGCAAAGTAGTTATTAGCTCCTTTACAGATTAGGACACAGAGAAATTACGTAATGTGTCCAAGGACACAAAGCTAACAAGTAGTAATGTATACGGAAAAGCCAAAACTATATTAATACTGTCACCCTGGGAAGGGGGGACAGCTTGGGGAAAGACTTCGTGAGGGAGTCTCCAAGCGGAGACCGGCTGGACGCGGGTCAGACTCACAAACACCGTGGCCTTGGCCGCTTTGCGCAGCCGCAGGTACTTCAGCCGGTACTTCTCGTTCTGGCTCTTCTTCGGAAGCTTTTTCATCCTGGCCTTACTGGACTGCAGCTGGGCCCGCGGCGAAGAGGCGAGGCCGTCCAGCAGGCTCATGGTCCAGCCCCGCTACGGGGGCCCCAGGATGCGGCCGGCATCGGATCCTAGGTCAGGGAGCAGGCGGGAGCGCTGACTTCGTTTGTTCGGAGCTAGCGGAATTGGGCCTCTAGCAATCCAGCTTTCCAGGACGTTCCCAGGGCTGACTGCAGATCCACAGACCCTCGCAACCCACCCGGCTCCCGGATCCTCTCAGCACTTCCGTGTCTGTCTCGGAAGTAAGCCATTCCCGGAAGTTACGTCACGGAGTCGGCCGTGTGTAACTTCCGGGGCAGGGAGAGTAGGTGGTCTGGGCGGTGCAATCCCGGGCCAGCTTGGAGGAAAGAGAGGGCTGGGGGCGAGTGCGGGTTGAGGAGAGGAGGGGTGGCCGATGGTCGGAATCGGGATCCGAGCGTCGGGCGTTTTTGTGCTTAGCTGAAGGCTACTCTTGTTGAACTAACTCACAAACAAACAGCTTACCGACGCGAGCTCTCGTTCACGCTCCCTTGCAGGGCCACTGCGTTTCAACACGTTTTTCATGCTTCGTGCAGACAGGCTTTCCCTGACTATAGAACAAAGCGAACGCAAGTGCTGGGACTCTGCTTCCTTCCCCGCTCGTTCCTTTATGCAGCTCACAGAAATGTGTTTGCAGGGCCTTCTAATGCTATAATCTTCCTAGGAGCTGGGAACACAGCAGTGAATAGGAAGAAAGACCCTGGCTCTTTGTAGTAGGGAAGATGAGAGATTAACACGCAGTTTTAATTCTAGCGCTAAGTAGGCACTCAGTAAATGTTTGCCTACTGAAGCCAGAAGTGTATTTCTGTATACATTTATGTGGTTCTAACTTAATAACCAAGGTCTGTTTATAATTAAGGAGGGTAGACAAATCTTTATGGTACGGTACTGGTAAATGACCCAGGTTGGACGGCAGAAGGCTTGCACCTTCTTCCAGCAATGGCAATACCTAGTTTAGTAACTCTCGTTTTGTCCCTCTAAACCGAATATAGTCTTTGGATTCTGAAGTTTGTAATAGTGGAGGTGAATGGAATTTATACATTGTACTCTACTGATACATAATGACTGTTACATTTTCAAAATGTAGACTTTTTTTTTTTTTTGAGATGGAGTCTGGCTCTGCTGCCCAGGCTGGAGTACACTGGCGCGATCTCGGCTCACTTCATCCTCTACCTCGTGAATTCAAGCGATTCTCCTGCCTCAGCCTCCCGAGTAGCTGGAATTAGAGAGGCCTGCCACCACGCCTTGCTACTTTTTGTATCTTTAGTAGAGATGTGATTTTACTATGTTGGCCGGGCTGGTCTCAAACTCCTGACATCAGATAATCTGCCTGCTTTGTGTTCCAGGGTGAGCCACTGTAACCGGCTCAAATGTAGACTTTGAGAAGTGTGGAAATTCAGGAAATATGTTACATAGTTAAAACAGTAAGTTCACTGAACTACTGGAGAAAAATCTAACACTGTAATACGTAATGTATAGTCAGAATAAAAAACAGGTTTAGAACTGATGACCCAGGTACTTAATTTCTGGAAATAGTAAAAGCAGTGACAGGGTCCTGGCAAAATTGTTTTAATACGGAGGAAAGCTTATGGAATTCTTTTTATGATCATCCATGTTGTAAACTGCTCTTGTCGGACCTGAGTGAGTTTTGAATAGAGCAACTCTTCAAGGTGCCAGTATTTCACAAATGTACTTTAGGCAGCCATATCTATTCAGTTTTGGAAAATACCAGAACTATTTTTTAAGCTCATAAAATACCCACATTAATGCCTTTGGTAATATAGACTGGTGCTTTACCTTGGAACCTGAAAATAGTCCCAGTAATAGGAAGAGACTTTTCTTTCTTTTCCTTTTTTTTTTTTTTAATCTTGTTTGTTAATTGCCTGATTTATTTGCTGTCATGCTGTATTTTGTCCTTGCAGGCTTTGGGGTCTGACTGTATTATTTATTTTCATATACATGTATCACATCTAGTGGGAAGAAAAGTGCTATCCTTTGTCCTAGTTTGCAGGCTGTTCTGGCCAATGGTCTTCAGTGGAATTTGCATGAAAATATTTTTTGTTTCTTCTTCATTGGAAGCATTTTCTAACACTTACAAAACATTTCATTTGAACTTTAGAAATTTAGAAAATATAGTACAAGAAAGGTTTAAAAAATCCATAATGCTGCCATTTGGAATGAACTACTTTTAGCATGTTAGTATATGTGTCTAATATTTTATGCATTTTTATGTAGATTAGATAATACTGAAAATAAAGTTTCCTTTTTGTTCATTTACCATTATGTCATTTCAATTTCACAAGTGTTACTATAACTTCTTTTTAAACATAATTTTAAGTATCTAGTTAATAGTCCAGTTATGGCTGTATTACATTTTGCATAATTACTTCCATGTTCTTTGGCTTTTTGATCAATTCCATTAAAAACATATCTTTGTGTACAAAGCTTTTTCCATGTAGGACTGTTTAGAGGCTGGATCTGTGTGCTCCAAAAAGGTGATGCCACTGAGCAACTCATTCCTTATATGTTTAGAAGAATATTTACTTAGTGCCTATTATGATACCACCTTTAAGAACCTTAGTTTAAGAGAGAAAGACAGAGAACTAAATTGGCAATGTTAATATGGTGTAATAAGTTTATTTCATAGGTTTTATTTTATTTGGCAGCACCCAGTCAGGGAAAGAGGGAGGAGATAGGAAAGGTTTCTTAAAGGAGATGTATCTGGGCAGATTCTGAAAGAGAGGTAGTAGTTGGCTGGTCCAGTGAAGAACAAAGGAGGGCATGCTGGGTGGTAGAGACAGCATATTCAAAGGCTCAGTGTCATGAGAAGCATGGGAACTGCAAGTAGTTGATGAGTGTGAAAGATGTGTATAGAGAGAAGCAAGAGGGGAGACTGAAGCAGTAAGTAGCATTTGGGTCATGGAAAGTCTTGTGTACCAACTGAAGAGTTGGACTTGAACCCAGTGACAATAGGAAACCATCAATGAATGTCTATCAGCTCTTTGCTTGTTTTAGGTAAACCTACCTGAATTTGTCAGAAGCAACATAACTTTTCTACTTAACTTTATGAAGAAGGGTGTAAATAGCCTATGCAAAAATTCTCTAATGAAATGCCTAATATGCAGCTCTAAAAAGAAATATAAAATGGCAGACAGCATGATATTGTGTCTGAGTGTCATCTTTGAAGTCAGATCAAAGTTCCATTAATTACAGGTGTAGGAATAGGAGTTAGAAGCTAAAATAGGGTGATATATCAGGAGAGAAAGAAGTTCAATAGCACTTTACTGTCTACCCATTTCTAAGTGCTTGCTATTCAGTGATTGGCTATAAGGGAAGGCACAGTATCCTCTGGAGTATTAAAAGCATACCTGGCCCCATTAACGGCTGTGAAGGAGTCTGTAGCCCATAATCACAGCCCCTGGTGAAATGAGTTCCTGGTTTAGATGGTGACAGTGTATCTGGGCACCTGAAGGCTCCACTCATGGCTAAGACATGGCCTTGGCCTTTTTCTACTATGTCCTTACATCCAAGAGCAGATTACAAATTGAAACCATCATCTCCCAGTGCACTTTGGAGGCTACAGAGGACTTGGGCAAGGTTGATAACTTCCACAGAGTAAACTGGGTAAGTTCCTAGGATTTCAGGCCACACCAAAGGCTTTCCAGGGATTTACATCTTTATTAATCTCTTGACAGCTTGCCTCACTTGCTCTCTGGGGTAAGCTGAGTGTACATCCTAGAAGGATTATGGAATTGCCTCCATAAATGGCCTTTAGAATCTTCTTTCCTTGCAGCATGTCTAGACTTTATTTCTTTTTATTTATACTATCGTCATAGAATGTTCTAGATTTAATTTTTTATTTCTTTGACTCTTCAGCTCCAGGTTTCACATGCATTTCCATGTCTTGATTATGTCTTCTTACTTTTAGGATAACATGATAAAAGATATTCATTTAAATCCAAACTTAGCAATTCTAAAGTGCGTGTGTGTGTGTGTGTGTGTGTGTGTGTGTGTGTGTGTGTGTGTGTTAGTATGCATGTATTATGAGGAAGGAGAGAGACTTTCCACAAAATTTCTTACTCCATGGCTTCTTAGCTATGGGTGTTCATCACATGCCGGGTGGGTGAGGTGTTTGGGTTTTGAGGGTTCTAAGCCAGCCAATAAAGTCATAAAATCAACTACTGTGTCAATATTGTGCTTCTGGGTGGTTGTATCCTTTAACACACATAAGACACTCAGCCAGCTAAAAGAGATGAGCTCAGAGATGTTAGCTCGGAGGAAAAGAAGGATCACATTGAGGTCATTGATGGGACATCCTAGCATCTTTCTGCTAAGGAGATCAAAAGCTGGGAGCATCTCATAGACAGATAAGAGTCGTTTGTCCCACCGACATAGTCGTGTGAGATTGTATATTATCACCGGAACCAATATGGTGTATATTGCTATACTGGAGAGGCTAACAATCTGGAAAATGGACAGCAATGTCAGCCTGCACGTGATTAAATTGGGTACATGGGTCTCATCACTTAGCAGCCCTGTCTTGATGGAGCAGCTGAATTCTTCCTGGAAGAAGATATCCAGGTGGAAATGACCAAAGTATAGGTAAGTGGTGGAGGTGAAGAGGAGCAATAGGGAGTTCCTCAGGAGGTAGGTAGCCACTAGTGAATGTGAACGCTGCTTACATGCCAGGTACCGCTCTAGCAAAGGGAATTCAAAGTATCGTTCTTTCCGAGCCCTGGGCAGTGAAAGAAAGGAGGCAAGGTTAGTAGTGACCATTTAGAACCATACTCCAAGAGAGCCATGTGACAAAGCAATAGATCTGTGTTTTCAACATGGCATTCTTGGCTCCCATGAAAATCTGCCTTCCCGGAGGAAAACCATGCTTCTCCCCAAAACAGAGGGAAATGAGTATATCCTGATTCTCCAAGTACTAACTGCAATGTGATAAACCCAGTGAAGGATCAGTGAGTAATGATTTGTTACACTGGATTTCTGCCTAACAAGGCAGACTGAAGTTCTAAGCTGAAGTAGGACCTTTAGAATAGGCTTGTGAAATTAGCACTGGACTGGGAGTCTAGCTAAGTGTATTCCGGACCAGGCATGGTGGCTCAAGCCTATAATCCTAGAACTTTGGGAGGCTGAGGTAGAAGGATCCCTTAAACCCAGGAGTTTGAGACTACCCTGGGAAACATAGCGAGACCCCATCTCTATGAAAAAATACAAAAATTAACTGGGTGTGGTAGTGCACACCTATTGTCCCAGCTACTTGGGAGGCTGAGGAGGGAGGATTGCTTGTGCCCAGGAGACTGAGGTTGTAATGAGCCAAGATTGTGCCACTGCATTCCAGCCTAGGCAACAGAGTGAGACCTTGTCTCTAAAAAAAAAAAAAACGTCATCTGGTTCTTGGCTTGTGTACTATGTGTATGATTTTTGGGCCAACTCATTGATTTTACATAAATAATTTGGCTCACAAATGTTTGTTGAGAGCTGTGGTGTTCAGGTACATGTAAGCCAGTCTGTGTTAAGAAGCTTAGAGCCTGGCTTGTGAGGAAGGGGCAGATAAGACATGCAAATATGGAATAAAAATGACACTTGGTTTATTGCTAAAATCATAGACACAAACCATAGTAGCTGCAAAATTTAGGAGAGGGAGGTAGCAGTGTGGCCTTCAATGTTCAGAAACCCTTATGGAAAATATGGACTGAAATCTGGGCTTCAAAAGATAGAGATAAATATTTTTCAGAGGATAGAGTATGTGCATAAATACGGGACAACATGATTCAAATGTCAACGCAACTGTCCCCTTGTGTGGTCTAGCCTGGCCACTCTGTGTAAAACTATGGCTATCCCTCCAGCTTCCTCCTGCCCCCACTTTACTTTTTCTTTTCTTCATTCCACTTATCTCAGAACATATATTTCACTCCTGCGTTCTGTTTATTTGTCTGTTTTTTCTTAATACAATGTAAGCCCCACATGGGTAGGTACAGCTTTGTCTCTCCTGCCCCCACCCCCAACACACACACACGAATGTATCAGAAGCACCCAGGACAGTGCCTGTATGCAGGTGGAGAAATGATTAAATAGATAAATGATTTGTTCAGGGGAAAAGGAGGGGGCTGCCTAGGTGCAGTGGAAGGTTTCTGTCACCTGGTAGTTAGAATTTTGAAGAGGTAGTTGGTGACAGTGTGCTGAGGGCCTTGCACACATATTTGGGAAAGTTTGGGTAGTTTTGGTGGGCATGAAGGGAGCTATTTAAGGTTTCTGAAGGGAGTAGTGTATGAAAGTGGAATTCCAGAGAGATGAATTCCTTTGTGGGCTCAGTGTGGTCACCTGTACACTAGAGAAAGAGTCCTTTCTCTCTTCCTTTACAGAAACACTAGAAAGCTAATGAGATGATGTGTTAAGCACTTTGCCTTCTTAAGAAGGATGGCATGGAAGATCATTTAAAGATGACTATGCAAAGATACCATTTTAACGCTTGAGTGAATTTTTCAGAAAAAGACGGAAGAGACAACTCACTTCTCCAGCTCATCCCAGAACACACAGGGGTCGGAGCTCTTCTGCCAGATCTTCAGCATGTGCTGCACCAGGCGGATTGAGCGATTATAAGATTTGTCCAGTTCGCTGATGATGAACAGCAGATCGGAGCTGAGGGCTGGCACAGCTGCATACTGCCACAGCAGCACTGGCAGGTACATGAGCAAGGCCAGGGCCAGCAGGGAGTAGGGGAGGGCCTGCAGGGCGAGAGCAGCTGAAGGGAGGCCGGGGCTGCCGAGACCCACCCCCCGCAATCCCCCAGTGACAGCGTTGAGTGAAGGGCTCTCCTTTCCTCAGTTCCTGCCTCAGCAGAGGAAGGCTGTGTGGGGAATGGGTTCGCCCAGGCCCAGGCCCTGAGGCTCCCTACTGACCTGGCTGAGTATAGGGAGAGCTGCTTGAGAAGGGATGTGTACCTTCATGCTCCCCTGGTTCACTTTTCTGATCAAGGGTCTGTGTGGGGTGCCATAGAGAAGGGGGGGAAGGGAAAAGAGAAAGGGAAGAAGAAGGAGAAGGGGGAGATCTACATAAAGAGATAGGGAGGGAGAGAGAGAGCGATCTCCCTACCTCCCTCAGAGTAGTCTGGGCAGCTAGCTAGCTAGGGATCCTGGCCAGCAGAGGCCATGTTGTCCTAAGGGAGAGAAAATCCTGTTTCTTCCCTGTGACCTTCCTGGACTTGTCTGATGCACAGTGGTCTTTTTTGATTTTTGGATTCTTGGTAATGCCAAACTACACCACTGTCTTGGGACTCTTTCAGGTATGTAAATCTATAAGCATACTTTTAGGAATTGTCTCCTCAATGACTGTATCATTATCTACCTGCAATAAGGGACTCATATGGGTTGAATGGTGTCCATGTCCACCTCCCTCCATTCATACACTGAAGTCCTAATTCTTAGTACCTCAAAATGAAACCTTATTTGGAAATGGGTTTGTTGTGGATGCAATTAGTTAATTTAAAATGAGGTCATACTGGAATAGGGTGGGCCCCTAATTCATGATGACTGATGTTCTTTAAAAAAAAAAAAAAAAAGCCAGGTAAAGAAGCAGACATGCATGCAGGGAGACTGCCCAGGGCACTGCATCTATAAGCCGAGGAGTGGGACCTGGCAGACCTTTCCCTCACAGCTCTCAGAGGAGCCAATACTGATGACACTTTGATCTTGGACTTCGGTCTCCAGAACCGTGAGACGGTAATTTTCATTGCTGAAGCCACCCAGCTGGTGTTGCTTTGTTTCGGCAGCCCTAGCAAATAAATATAGGGACTTTTTCTTAGGTTTCTTCATCATACTTACCACACCTAGCAGGGTTGGCCAAGTATTTTGGCTACAGTAAAAAAAAAAAAAGATTTTTTTTCTTTTTCTTTTTTTTTTTTTTGAGATGGAGTCTCATTTCTATCGTCCAGACTGGAGTGCAGTGGCACGATTTTGGCTTACTGCAATCTCCGCCTCCTGGGTTCAAGCAATTCTCCTGCCTCAGCCTCCTGAGTAGCTGGGATTACAGGTGCTTGCTACCACACCTGGCTAATTTTTGTGTTTTTAGTAGAGACAGACTTTCACCACTTTGGCCAGCACAGTCTTCATTTCTCACGTGATCCACCTGCCTTGGCCTCCTAAAGTGCTGGATTACAGGTGTGAGCTACCGCGTGCAGCCTGTAAAGATTTTTTAAAGCTACATATTTGCTAGGTGCTCAACATGCATTATTTTATTTGATTTTCACAAGGATGTCATCAGGTAGATACATTTAGCATCTCTATTTTATAGATAAAGAAACCAAAGCATGAAAAGATTAACCCGTGCAGGGTTGTACATCAAATAGGTAGGAGAGCCAGGATTTGGAACCATACGCTGTCTGATTTTGGAGCTTATTCCCTAAATGACTACCTCACTTACAGCTTCTCCTGAACCAGGGATGGTTTTCAGAAGAGAGTTTGAAGAAAAAGGGAGGATACATAATTGATTGCATCTGGGTAGGAAAGAAGTGTGTGTTTGTGTTTTCTGAATTAAATGAGAAAGATATGTTAAGAAAGGCACACCAGGCACTAGAGAAAATTAGAACCTTTTTGCTCCATGAAAGGACATTTCTTGAAAACAAACCCTTCACTCTTAGGAATTCTGTTGTAGTAGGCTGAAGTGGGGCCTGAGAATTTGGGTTTAAAGAGCTTCCTGGTGGCCAGGCGCAGTGGCTCACGCCTGTAATCCCAGCACTTTGGGAGGCTGAGGCAAGTAGATCACCTGAGGTCAGGAGTTTAAGACCAGCCTGGTCAACATAGTAAAACCCCATCTCTACTAAAAATACAAAAGTTAGCCAGGCATGGTGGCATGTGCCTGTAATCCCAGCTACTTGGGAGGCTAAGACAGGAGAATTGCTTGAACCTGGGAGGTAAAGGTTGCAGTCAGCCAAGATGGTGCCACTGACCTCCAGCCTGGGCAACAAGAGGGAACCAACTCCATCTCAAAAAAAAAAAAAAAGAGCTTCTGGTGATCTTGATTATCAGGCAATTTGACCCTTTTCTAATATGCAAATTCCTCTACCATAGAACTTTTTTTTTTTTTTTTTTTTTTAATTATCTAGATCTTTCCTGAACTTCTAGTAACAGAAAGCTCATGAACTCTTTCCATCAAGTCTCTGGTTTTGTCCCAGTACTAGAACTGTGGCAATTTGAGCCCCTGTAAACTGTCATGCCTAGAAAATGCTGCAAGTGTCTTCTGACTAAACATCGTGAATCAAACATACATGTTACCACTACTGCCTCCTAAAACCCCGCTAGGATGACAATGAGGCATAAAAGAAGACATATTTTTATAAGAACAAAGAGAACAGGAGAAGAGACAAGGGAACCCAATATTGAAAACTGGGAAGTTGCAGGATAGAAGACACCATGCGGAGGATGGGGAGAGGAGGCAGGGACAGGCAGGCTGTTTTCACCACAGAACCAGGAACTGGACACACCAGGTACTTCTGAAAACAAGCGTGTCGGAAGGGCTCAAAACAGGGAACTTTTTGGGAAAATTTGTGTAAGAAACAGACTGCGTATCTTTTCTGTAATGTGAGGCAGACAAGCAGCTGCTCTTTCCTTCCCCTAGCAGAGGCTTGATGGTTACTCCCTGGAGAGATTAAACCAGATTAAACTCTGCCCTTGGGTCCATTGAGGCAGGGGAACCATGCTGAGGACAGGGTGAGCCGCCGAGTGAACTCTGAATGGTGAGACCCACAGCCGAGTTCCCAGAGGATTGGCAGCCAGGCTTAATTCCAGTTGCACCCTGCCCCATGCCACAAATTAAGGGGTGAATGACTCTTCTAGGAGGAAACTGACAAGCCCAGGAGAGAGGACTACAGAGTCAATATTTCAGATACTAATGAAATAGACCAAAGGGATCACCTTAAACTGAAGTCTGCCTGTTTATATGCCTCACCCTTAGGCACAAAGCTTCCAATTAGATAAAAGTGGGCAAGCAAAGATCACCAGATTCAGAGAATGCCTGAAATGTGAAAGTAAGTGATGAAAATAAGTGGGTTGGGGATGGGGAAGTTAGAAGCAAGAAAGAGCAGAATGAAGTGGTTCTGCCCCACTCCACTCAGCTGTGAAGCCGGCCTTACAGAGGGTTTGCTTTACCTTGTGGGGCCAGAGAGATTTCATCTTGTTCTGGCCAGGCCCGTCCTGCTCATGGTGAACCAGTGAGTCCCAACAGGAGCTGTCCACGTAGGCTGCCTGCCGGACGCTGAAGTTACTGGGAGAGAAGCAGCTGATTGGAGACCCTGCAACAGGAATACAGTTTTGAGGCTGTTGGAGTGGAGGAGTGGGGACTCAGGGGCAATCATCTAACTCTTCCCCAGTTTCTGCTTCTGGCAGGGACTGTCTTCTTCCCACACCTTAGTTTTCTGGGTTGAGCACTGCCATGCCACTGTAGGACAGGGCACTCCTGGACACATCTCACTATATGGCCTGGGCCTGCCAGTGCTGACTCATCCTTTTGGGTCTGGCAGTTCTTTGCTCTCAGTGCACCCCCTGGGCTCCTTGTGCTCCTGTAGTCTGGTGCCAGAAGGCTTGCAGTTTGATGGTGATGTCTCTTTCCTTAAATAACTGACATCCTTTAGGCTCTAAAATGTTGAGGATTGACTGCCTGGGCTTCTGAGCCTAAATGAAGAGAAAGAGTGGGCAAATTATACCAGAAGGAAAGTGGGCTCGGAGGAGAGTTCCTGCCTTTTTGTTTTCACATCATTCTCCAGAAAGAGGCAGAAGTGAGAGCCATTTCTTCTCCCCTGGTGTGGATGAACGAAGAGGCAGTGGGAGGCTGGCACACCTGTTTGGGAACTGTAGTAAGCATTGCCAGAAAGGAAAGCCAGAAGTCTCAGTTCTCGGGAAGTCCACGTTCTCTTTAATAAAGGTAGTGGATTTGCTGAGTGAATCCAGCACCTGAAACCCTAGATGTATGTGTATGCTGATGTCTCTGTGTGTGGCTGGGGTTTGTACACAGGAAGCAGTGGGTTCATCCAGCATCTCCAATGTGTCTGGCTCTCAGGCACTTAACACATGTTCTCAAATCAGTAACTTTGGAGCTGGCGGGCTAGGGGTGGGAAGAGGGCCCAGAGCAAATAAGAGACTTGGCAACAGCCCAGATAAGATGAAGAGGTCCAAGGTCTTAAAAACATCGCCAAGGGCATCAACTTCTTTAATCCATACTGAAAACCAAATAAATGTTTAACTGCTTGAAATGAAGTAACATATATGAATACTAAAATTACAACTAATTTTTTTTTTACTGTAATATTTTGGAGATGACTTTCAAACTTTTTGATGCCTCTCCTTTGCTGGTGCCCTGAACTCATGTGTCATCTGCCATTTGGGGAATCCAGCCCAGCCCGAAATCATGGAATCCAGTCACTGTGTGCACTATCTCACTTCAGAGCCCGTGCAGAGAGTGATGTGAAGAGGTGTCTCTCTTGTGCACTGGGTCTTGGAAGCGACTTACCGGAGGAGAACTCCTGGGCGAATGCCAGGGACATCAGCAACAAGGGGGAGCCCACAGCTACGAACTTGACTATCCGGTCCAGGGGCAGTTCCAGGCACAGTCCTTTGAGGCGGGGGCCCCTGCGGTCAGGCAGCAGGGCATCCGAGAGCATGTACTCTGCAGCTGTGTGTGCAAGTGACATGATGCTGCTGAGCTCGGGGGTGCAGAGGTGGCAGGAGGGGTCCTGGGACAGTGGAATGAGGAGATGGCAGCTTCAGGCAGCTGGCTTTGAGCAGAAAGTGCCTGCTGCCCCAGCCTTATGGATATCTATGCTGGGAGCAGGCGATGGTTCCCTAAATAACTGCCCAGGCCCTGAGCCAGGCCATGCTAATTAGAGGGAGGCATAGCCTTAGCGGGTCCTTGCTGGAGGAGGGTCGGGCCTCACCTGGGGCTGGTGCCACGCTGCTGTCTGGATTGTCTTAGAGCAGATGGAGTTCTGTGGCTTTATGCTGCCCTGTCATTAATAAAGTATTTTCAGCGGGGTGGTGGAGAGATGGAGGGCTGTGGAGCCAGGCTCCCTCATGTAATTGGTGTGGAATCTGGGTTAGGATTGCTTAAATGTGTTGAAGGCACTCATTTTGTGGTTTGAGGTGGGAATGGAGCCCCCACAACTGAGCTAGGATTGCTACCCTACATAGTAGCCTTTGTCTCAGTGATGACTTTTGCTCTGGGCCCAGACTCTTTCCCAGAAACTGCTCTGTATTTGGTGTTAGGTTTCCTTCCCTGACTCTTGTCTTTTTTCCAAAATGTTTCAACTACATATTTACATTTTCCAGTTCCTTTTTAGCCCATCAATTTTTTAGAAAGCTGGGGGATGCAAAGCAGTGTTGAGTTGTGGAAAGAGCACAGCCTTTGAAATTTTGAGGGAAATCTCCTTCACTGGAGACCTAGGAGTACTCAGGTTTTAACTGTGTGACTTCAGGAAAATCACTTTTAGCTCAGTTTCACCATCTCTCAAATGGTAGTATGTAATAAGCTTACAAGATTGTGGGGATTGATTAAGAGTATTGTTTGTGAAGGTGCTTTGTAAACTGTAAAGTGTAGCACAAGTGTCAGCTCTTACTTCAATTTGGTGGGGTCGGGTGAGTAGAGAATAGGGCACTCTTGTCTCTAGTGTCCTTAAACTTAGCAACAGAGGCTCTTAACCTTATCCTCTTTGGTTGTGTTCTCTCTTGAGGTAAGGAGTACGTGGGCCCAGGGGGATATGTCCATTCAGAGTCTGCGTACCCAGCTAGAAACAACTCTGTAAGGCCTTGTCCAAATGGTCCCAGCCTGCTTCCCAGACCTATGTGGGCCTTTTTTTCAGGAGCAACCTCCCAAGGAAAGATTGTGCTGCTGGTATGCACTTCTAGGCCCAAGGAATGGCTGGTTGTTGGGGTTTGGATGCAATTTATAAGACTTGGGGTGTCCACATGTGCAATCCTGAGGTTTTTTGCAATGTGGGTGTTAAACTGGGTTGGGAAGAGAAGATTGGGCCAGGGACCTGGGAGAGTCTGAGGATTCTAAATTCGAACCTGGCATTCCTGATCATTATTAAGCTGGGTGTGTGTGTTTATGTATGTCAAAGTGAGCAAGGATAACATTTTATTCAACAGTTTGTTAACTGGCTTTATAACTTTTAATATTTTAGATATCTGGTGTTTGGACCTTTATTTGAACTTTTCTTTTCCTAGGCCACAAATGTTTGGGTTGGGCTTACCTCTCTCCCCATCCTGCAGGCTAGCGGCCAACTTGGATTCAGAGCTGCCCTGTGTGTGCTAACTGGAGTGTATCAGGCATGGAGCAGCAGAAGGATCTTTTATTTCTATTCCTCATTACCCTCCCCACACCACATTTCTGTATATTTTAATTAGGTATGTATTTGCCAAATGTTTATTATTGGTTTGTATGCATGTATATCCTTTTGCTTTTTAAAAATACATTTTTATCGAGGAATAATATACACACCTTAATATTGTATATAGTGTACACTACTTGGGTGATGGGTGCACTAAAATCTCAGACTTCTCCACTATACACTTTATCCATGTAACCAAAAACTATTTGTACCCCAAAAGGGATTTAAATAAAAAATTTAAAAATACAAAAACTAGAGAAACATTCACATACCACAAGGATATAGTTTAGTAAATATTCATCTGATCAATAAACAGAACATTACAAACACCCTGGAAACCAGCTCTATGCTCCTTTCTTCTAGCTTTTCCAAATGGTAATCATTATATAAACTTCAAATAGATTAGTTTTGCCTTTTTATACATTATGAAAATGGAATCATCTGTATATACTCTTTTGTGTCTGGCTTCTTTTGCTCCACAATGTATTTATCAGAATTGTCCATTTTATTGCCTGTTTTTGTACTTTATGTAAATGGAATCATATGCATGTGGTTTTGTGTCTGGATTCTCTGTTCAACATATTTTTGAGATTCACCCATGTTGTTGTATGTACAAGAAATTAATTTCCTCTGTGTAGAACATAAGAATTTGTTTATCCATTCATAAGCTGACATATATTTGGGTTTTCAGGTCTGGATGTTATAAGGTACTGTTGCTGTGAACATTCTAATATGTGTCTCCTGGTGAATAGATGTATGCATTTATGTTGGGTACATACTGAGTGGGGGAATTGCTAGGACATAATGTTTGCCTATGTTTATCTCTGTTGTTTTTCAAGAGGTTTACACTTTCACCAACAGCTTATGGAAATCCTAGTTGCATCACATCCTTGCCATTACACTTTTGGAATGACATTTTTTTTTTTGAGACAGAGTCTCACTCTGTCGCCACGCTGGAGAGGCTCCATCTGAGCTCACTGCAATCTTTGCCTTCTGGGTTCAAGGGATTCCCCTGTCTCAGCTTCTCGAGTAGCTGGGACTACAGGCATACACCACCATGCCCCCTATTTTTTTTTTTTTTTTTAGTAGAGATGGGGTTTCACCCTGTTGGCCAGGATGGTCTCAATCTCCTGACCTCATGATCTGCCTGCCTCGGCCTCCCAAAGTGCTGGGATTACAGACGTTAGCCACTGTGCCTGGCTCTGGAATTAAAAACGTTTTAAACCCATTTTGGAAGGTGTGTAGTAGTAGTGCATTGTGGTTTTAACTTGAATATCTCTGTTGAATAATGAAGTTGGCTACTTTGGCCATTTGGATATCTTCTTTTGTGAGTGTATGTTTGAGTCTTTTGCCTGTTTTTCTGTTGGGTTGTCTACCTTTTGCTTATTGATTTATAGTACTCTTTCAAATATTCTGGATCTGAGACCATTGCCAGCAATATGTTTTTTTTTAATTTTTTGAAAGAAAGAAAAAGAGAGAAAAGAAGAAAGAAAGAGCTAAAGAAAGAAAGAAAAAAGAATGAGAGAGTGAAAGAAAGAGGAAGAGAGAGAGGGAGAGAGAACGGGATTCTTGTTCTATTGCCGAGGCTAGAATGTAGTCTAAAAACAGGTATTAAAAACCTCTTTTATGCCAATAATTGTGCTTAACAATGGAGACAGGAAGGAATAAGGGATGAAAATAACAAACAAGCAGCCAGCCAATATTTTATTTAAACCTGTGAGATGCTATGCAATTGCTGAGGAGTGATTTACTTCCAATTATGTGGTCACTTTTAAAATAGGTGTAATGTGATACTGAGAAAAATGTATG
>CAUYQU010069623.1:0-75882 GCA_963574635.1 Cheracebus regulus
CCTGCCACCATGCCTGGCTAATTTTTGTGTTTTTAGTAGAGATGGGGTTTCACCATCTTGGCCAGGCTGGTCTTGAACTCCCGACCCTGTGATCCACCCACCTCGGCCTCCCAAAGTGCTGGAATTACAGGCGTGAGCCACTGTGCCCAGCAAAGTGTATTCTTAATATGACTGATTTGATTTTTCTATGGTATCATCAGTCTTGTCTCACTTCCATGTGGATATTTAAATCTTTTTTGATTTATTGCAAATATTATGTTACAAATGATGTTCCCCTCCCTGGGTTCATGTGTTCTCATTGTTCAACTCCCACTTATGAGTGATAACATGCGGTGTTTGGTTCTGTTCCTGTGTTAGTTTGCTGAGAATGATGGCTTCCAGCTTCATCCATGTCCGTAAAGGACATGAACTCATTGTTTTTGTGTGTGTGGGAGATGCCTGACACTTTCATGTACCCTTGCAGGCTAAGCAGTCCCACAGCCCCACCTGCCGGAGACCGAGACAGTCCACGATGCTTCCCTTTCACTCCCCCCCGGCACCAGTTCTACCTTGGGACTTGTTATTCAATCCTTTCCTGCACAACTCAGTTTGGGTCTTAGGATCAGTCTTGGAACTGCGATCCCCCCACTTCTAACCCGTCCCCTTCCAGTCCGTTCTCTACAATCATGCGATCACTTTTATTAAAATGCAAATGTAACTGTATCACTGTTTAATTCAGGCGTTATCATTTACACTTACTTTCAGCTATTTCTGAGTTTTGTCACTGCTGAAAATGTCGCAGCAATCCTCATCTGCTGCCAGATGTCCTGGTTACACTTTCATTCACTTTGTGGATTTTATATTCCCTTGCCTCTGCCTAGAATGCCCTTTTCACCCTCTCATCTACTGGCCTGGGGACTCTTGCTTCAATGCCTACTTCTAGCACCATCTTATCTCTCCTGGGAAGTGACCTTCAATTCACCCTCAGCTGTGTCCTGTTTGCCATGGAGGCAACTGTGCATCCCTCCCCAACTAGATTGATCCCTGAGGTGGGCAAGGCCTGTGATCATCCTGGAAACCCTGTGCTTATACATGTATCAAGGCTGGGTGCAGTGGCTCATGCCTGTAATCCTAGCACTTTGGGAGGCTGAGGCGGACGGATCACCTGATGTCACGAGTTCAAGACCAGCCTAACACGGTGAAACCCCGTCTCTACTAAAAATGCAAAAACAAAATTAGCTGGGCATGGTGGTGGGTGGCTGTCATCCCAGCTACTGGGAGGCTGAGGCAGGAGAATTGCTTGAACACAGGAGGCAGAGGTTGCAGCGAGCTGAAATCGTGCCCTTGCATTCCAACCTGGGTGACAGGGCAAGACTCCATATTAAAACAAACACGTATCAGCTGAGATGGAAATATTCCCCTATTGGTTGGGCACAGTGGCTCATGCCTGTACTCTCAGCACTTTGGGAAGCTGAGGTGGGCAGATCACTTGAGGTCAAAGGTTCGAGACCAGCCTAGCCAACATGGTGAAACCTCGTCTCTACTAAAAATACAAAAAAAAAAAAAAAATTAGCTGGGTGTGGTGGCACACACCCAGCTACTCGGGGAGGCTGAGGCAGAAGAATCGGCTGAACCCAGGAGGTGGAAGTTGCAGTGAGCCAAGATTGCATCACTGCACTCCAGACTGGGCAACAGAGGGAGACTCCATCTCAAAAGAAAAAAAAAGGAATATTCCCCCGTTCTCTAAGGGTCAGAAAATGGAAATATACTGCTCAATGCTTCCTTAAGTCAAAATCTAAGTTATCACAGGGTATTAATAAATAGCAACAAAACTCACTCTCCATCTCAAATGCATGTGGGAGAAGTCCTACAACTTAATGTGTCAGATTTTAGGAATTTACACCTATTTAATCTAGCCTAGGATATAAGAAAAGTGACACAGAATTGTAAAATTTTATTTTCCACATGTCAACATTCTATTTATTTATTTATTTATTTTTTTAAGATGGGGTTTCTCTGTGATGGCCAGGCTGGTCTTGAACTCCTGACCTCAGGTGATCCACCCACCTCAGCCTCCCAAAGTGCTAGGATTACAGGCGTGAGCCACCGCACCTGGCCTCCACACGTCAACATTCTTATTAACACAGCTTGATCAAAAAAATTCTGACCATAAGCATGTTATTTCCCTTTGGAACTGATGAAATCAGAAAAAGATTTATTTTGCATATATAGCATCAAAAATATTCACTTAATGTGGCCTTATCTGTTTATATTAAAAGGCTTTCTTCCAGCCAGGCGCAGTGGCTCACGCCTGTAATTCCAGCACTTTGGGAGGATGCGGTGGGTGGATCACCTGAGGTCAGGAGTTCGAGACCAGCCTGACCAACATGGAGAAACCCTGTCTCTACTAAAAATACAAAATCAGCGGGGTGTGGTGGTGCGTGATTGTAATCCCAACTAGTCGGGAGCCTGAGGCAGGAGAATCACTTGAACCCGGGAGGCGGAGGTTGTGGTCAGCCAATATCATACCATTGCACTCCAGCCTGGGCAACAAGAGCAAAACTCTCACTAAAAAGAAAAAAAAAAAAGGCTTTCTTCCTGCAAAATAAAGGTTCTAAGTTCAAGATTCCTTTGAATGAATAAAAGAAAACTGGCTGGGCACAGTGGCTCAGGCATGTAATCCCAGCACTGTGGGAGGCCAAGATGGGCAGACTGTTCCCAGGAGTTCAAGACCAGCCTCAGCAACACAGAGAAACTTTGTCTCTAAAAATTTTATAAAAAATCAGCCAGGCGTAGTGAGTGGCACGCTCCTGTGTTCCCAGCTATGCAGAGGCTAGGGTGGAAAGATGCTGGAGCCAGGGAGGCTGAGGCTGCAGCAAGCCGAGATCAGACCACTGCACTCCAGTCCAGGCAACAAAGCGAGACCCTGTCCCAAAAACAAAAACCAAACCTTCTACAATGGTGAGCTTACAACATGCAACAGACTGACGGGCACACTGAGTGTAACGTGGAAGCACGTTCACAGAACTCCAGTCCAGGCAACAAAGCGAGACCCTGTCCCAAAAACAAAAACCCAACCTTCTACAACGGTGAGCTTACAACATGCAACAGACTGACGGGCACGCTGAGTGTAACGTGGAAGCACGTGCACGGAGCAGGTAACTTGAAACATGACCACAGACCTTTATGAAAAACCATAATATGCCCTTTACTTCATTTGCTTTTAGCTATTTCATAAACACCACAAAGAAATTAGACACAGTTTGTGATGAAACAGAACAAATTCTTTTTCCATCACATAAACATGTCAATCTTTCCCTTTAGCTCCTTTTCCCACTCCCCCTTCACTGTGCTGAAGAGATACTGAGTTCTTCCAGATTTTTCGTTAGCTGGGTGGCTTCTGAACTCAATGGACTCTCCAGGTAGGCAGTTCCTGCACAGGGTTTTCCCGTCACTGGATCTATGACTTTTCCAACTTTGAAAACGATCTCGGCCAGTTCATGTTTCACATGCTTTGTTCGTGGAACAGGTAAAGCTCTGAGAAGCACAATATCTCCAACTGTGCACTGCTGAAGGGCATCGTGAGCAAAGTAGGTTTTCCGCTTATTATAATACTGTTGAGAGAGGGAGAGAAACAAATCAGTAGTTCCTATCTGGGAGCTGGTAAGGCAATATGTAACATGAAAAAGTAATGCACAGAAAACAAGCCAGGGCTTGGGAAAAGATAAGATACTTAAGGAGGCTTCTAGCACAAAAGTTAGAGCCTGAATGATATAGTGACACCCACTCTCTACCAAAAAAAAATTGCCAGGCATGGTGACATGCTTCTAGCTCCAACCACCTGGGAAGCTGAGACAGGACGACTGCTTGAGCCCAGGAGCTTGAGGATGCAGGGAGCTGAATCATGTCGCTGTACTCCAGCCTGGGGACAGAGATCCTGTCTCAAAAACAAACCCTGGCCAGGTGCAGCGGCTCACGCCAGTGACCCCAGCACTTTGGGAGACTAAGACAGGCGGATTGCCTGAGGTCAGGAGTTCAAGACCAGCCTAGCCAACATGGTGAAACCCCTGTCTCTACTAAAAATAAAAAAAAAAATTAGCTGGGTGTGACGGTGTGTGCCTGTAATCCCAGCTACTCAGGAGACGGAGGCAGGGGAATTGCTTGAACCAGGGAGGTGGAAGTTACAGTGAACTGAGATCACACCACTGCACTGCAGCCTGGGCGACAGAGCAAGACTCCATCTCAAAAAAAAAAAAAAAAAAAAAAAACCACCACAAAATTAGCTGCTTAATTTTTGGAAAACAGGATGATGCTTCCAGAGTTGATCTTATCCCCAGGCTTTGCAGACCATTCCCTTCAGTGCTGCTGCTCTATCAATTGCCATCTCTTCTATGCCATTTACATTCTCCCTTCCCACTGGAGCCCTCCCTCTAGCCTGTAAGCATGCTCCTCTCACCACTAGCTGTGGGAGTCACTTAACCACTCCACTCTGAGCTCAGTGTTTTTTCACCATGAAATGAAGCTCTAATACCTGCACCTCTAAGGTTATCAAGACAATTCAACATTATAATATACATCAAGCACTTAGTTATATGCCTGGCTCAAAGTATTGCAAATAAACTACAAATTATAACTAAAATCACCTGTTCTATTTATTTATTGACAGAATTTCAGCCTTGTTGCCCAGGCTGGAGTGCAATGGCACGATCTTGGCTCACTGCAACTTCTGCCTCCAGGGTTCAAGTGATTCTCCTGCCTCAGCCTCCCAAATAGCTGGGATTACAGGTGGCTGCCACCATGCCTGGGTAACTTTTTACATATATATTTTTAATAGAGATGGGGTTTCACCATGTTGGCCAGGCTGGTCTCGAACTCCTGATATGAGGTGATCCACCAGCCTCAGCCTCCCAAAATGCTGGGATTACAGGCGTAAGCCACTGTGCCTGGCCTAGAATCACCTATTCTTCATAACAAACCTGCTGTCGCAGGTGTTGTCATTTTATATATGAAAAAAACAAGTTCAGGGAGGTTAAGCAATATGTGTAGCTGGTAAAAAAGAGTCAGTATTCAAACTAAGGTCTCCCAAGGTCAAGGATCAGGCAGTCACTCTTCAGCTTGCTGCTGTGTTTCAATCCTTGGTAAGGAACAGCATTTCTACCACCTGTGTGGCAAACCTTGGGTGTAAAACCATCCTTGGCACAGCAAACAAATCAATGACTGTCCTTTCTTCCTGAAGCATTTTTTCCACTCCATCCCCACTATATCAACTTTAGTTCAGGTCCTTATTTCCATTCTAGATTTTTGCAGTGGGCTCTTATGCCCATTCCCTTAACTCCAGTCTTCATCCCTAGCCGTGTTTCCAAGTCTGTCTTCCTTTGGCTTCAAGCGGGGATCCGCAACCCTCAGGGCCGCACCAGCCCTCAGGGCCGCAGACTGATAGCATTCAGTGGCCTGTCAGGAACAGGACTGCACAGGAGGTGAGCAGCAGGTCAGACAGCATGAGCATTCCCGCCGGCGCTCCGCCTCCTGTCAGATCAGCAGTAGCATCAGATTCCCACGGGAGCACAAACCCTACTGTGAACTGTGCATGGGAGGGTCTCGGGTTGCACGCTCCTTATGAGAATCTAACTGACGGCTGATGATCTGAGGCGGAACAGTTTCGTCCTTCCCATGCCCTACCTCCATAGAAAAATTGTCTTCCCTGAAACTGGTCCCTGGTGCCAAAAACATCGAGGACTGCTGGCTTAAAGGCTGAAATCTAGCTCCTCAGGAAGCTGATGCACAAGAATGGGTTGAACCAGGAAGTTGCAGTGAGCTGAGACCGCACTACTGAACTCTAGCCTGGGTGACAGAGCAAGACCCGGTCTCAAAAAAAAAAAAAAAGAAGAAATCCAAAACATAAAAGACCCTTCAGTCTCCCTCCAACTGTCCTTGTCATTCATCCAAGAATGCCTACCAAATGCAAAGCTCCAGGCTCAATGTTACCAAATCACTGTATGTTCCTAAACGTCATGCTCTATCATGGCTAAATGAACTAAATGAACTGCCACAAACCACTCATTATAGCCGAAATGACTTTCCCCCACCCAGTCCTCTGGATAAAATTTTTTTTTGTTTTTACATGGAGTTTCACTTTGGTTGCCCAGGCTGGAGTGCAGTGGTGTGATTCAGCTCACTGAAACCTCTGCTTCCCAGGTTCAAGTGATTCTCCTGCTTAGGCCTCTTGAGTAGCTGGGATTACAGGCACCTGCAACCATGCCTGGCTATTTTTTTAATTTTTAGTAGAAACAGGGTTTCCCCATGTTGGTCAGGCTGGTCTCGAACTCCTGACCTCAGGTGATCCTCCTGCCTTGGCCTCCCAAAATGCTGGGATTACAGGCGCGAGCCACTGCACCCCGTTGGATGAAATCCTTTTGTAGATTCAGCTGAAATGTCTCTTAATCAAGGTTACTCTCCTACAGCACCCAGAGAGGAAAGAATGAGATGCCCTGTTCTCTGTTCCCACAGTATTGTCTTTTTTTTGAGACGGAGTTTCGCTCTTGTCGCCCAGGCTTGAGTGCAATGGCTCACTGCAACCTCCACCTCCCGGGTTCAAGTGATTCTCCTGCCTCAGCCTCCAGAGTAGCTAGGATTACAGGTGCGTACCACCATGCCCAGCTAATTTTTGTATTTTTAGTAGAGATGGGGTTTCACCATGTTGGCCAGGCTGGTCTTGAACTCCTGATCTCAGGTGATCCACCCACCTTGGCTTCCTAAAGTGCTGGGATTACAGGTGTGAGCCACCTCCTCCAGCCAGTGCTTTGCATACGGAACGAATATAGCAGTTAGAGTGGATTGACATTAACTCTGTTTTCTTGGAATGTGTAAACCATGTTATGCCCACAGACCAGCAGACTGCGTGGCTCAAAGCAGATGAAAGACAAGAGAACTTTACTGAGAGAGAAATGTTTTTTGCTCAGGACCCAGGACATGTTGGTAATGTACCAAAGCCACCCGGAAACAGGAATGTTTCTCACCTTTAATAAATAGGGATCCAGAACAAGCCTGGTCACTCTCACTTTAGCAGTCTTTTGCATTTTTGTCCCAATCACCTTCCCCACGATCCATTTGGCATGGACGGATGAACGAACTACTGACATTATGTGGCTCTGGTCACCTGAAAAGCAAATTCCAAAGTCTCATATTTTGGTGGTTATAATGTCAAATGAATTTTGTCACAAGAACTGTCCAAGGTAGTTCAGAAAGTTTTTTTTTTTGTTCCCCCCTCAACCCGGAAACAGCTTTTTAAAAAAGGTTTCTTGAATCACCATTTTATTATTTACTGATTTATTTTTCTTGAGGTGGAGTTTCGTTCTCTTCCCCAGGTGGGAGTGCAGTACCGCGATCTCAGCTCGCTGCAGCCTCAGCTTGCTGCAACCTCCGTCCCCAGGTTCAAGAGATTCTCTTAACGCTTGAACCCGGGAGGCGGAGGCTGCGGTGAGCCGAGACCGCGCCACTGCACTCCAGTCTGGACAACAAGAGCAAAAAACTCTGTCTCAAAACAAACAAAAAAGAGATTCTCCTGCCTCAGCCTCCCGAGTGGCTGAGACTACAGTCCCGCGCCGCTAATTTTTGTATTTTTAGTAGGGATGGGGGTTTTGCCATGTTAGCCAGACTGGTCTCGAACTCCTGACCGCAGGTGATCCGCTCGCCTCAGCCTCCAAAGTGCTGGGATTTACAGGCGTGAGCCACCACGCCCGGCCTGAATCACCATCTTAAAGATGCTCCCACGTTCCCCGTACCCAGCCTGTCATCTTTATGGCGCTTACAAAGCAGTAACTTTAACTTCGCCAGGCCTCACATTCCCACTCTGCAAAATGGGCCTATTTCGTAGCAGTGCTTTGAGAACCTGACCCACGGAACGCTCGATACCACGACGAGCGCCGGCCGTGACTGGTCCCTCGTGTCTCTCCACCCCGCTGGGCAGCTTCTCCCCACAGGCGCGGCCCGGGTGGCACTGGGCGGGGCCACAGCGGCGTCCCCGTCTCCGCCCCAGCGACCGAGGACTCGGGCTGCGTTTATCAGTTCACAATGAGCCCATTCCGCCAGGCTCTGGAAAGGGTGGGGTGATTCGTCCCCTAAACCCGGACAACTCTGAGGTCAGACGACGCGATTCGCTCTCGGGGCTCTCACGCCACGGTGCCTCGGGTCCCCCGCAAATCCTCCCCCGGCAGCAACACCCCGGAGCCCGCGCTCACCTGCGCCACAGCTCTGCAGCCACCCACCCCGGGGAGCGCCGGTCGCAGTGGGATGACGTCACGCCGCACGCGCCGGCCCCGCCCCACGCCGGCCCTCCCCTGGTCCGGGGTCTCCTCAGCAGCTGGCGAGTTAAAGGCAGGACCCCGCCCACTCTCCCTTAAAGGGACCCGCGCGGTGGCCGGACGGGGAGCGCCGACTTCTTTCCTAAAGCCTCAGCGAGTGGACAGCGGCGCAGGAGGTTGCGGACTTTTTCTTTCTTTCTTATTTTCCTTTCTCTTCTTTTCTTTCCTCTCACGGAGTCTCGCTCTGGCGTCCAGGCTGCTTTTTTTCTTTTTCTTTGTTGACTTGGAATCTCGCTCTGTCGCCCAGGGTGGAGTGCAGTGGCGCGATCACAGCTCACCGCAACCTCCGCCTCCGGGGTTCAAGCGAGTCTCCCGCCTCAGCCTCCCGAGTGGCTGGGACTCCACGCGCGCACCACCACCATACCCGGCTAATTTTTGTATTTTTAGTAGAGACGGGTCTTGCCATGTTGGCCAGGCTGCTCTCGAACTCCAGACCTCCGGTGATCCGCCCGCCTCGGCCCCGCAAAGCGCTGAGATCACAGGCGTGAGCCACCGCGTCCCGCCGGACTTCTCCTTTTTCGATTGCATTTGGTTTCTTTCCTCTTCCTCCTGTGACCTCCCAGGCATTGGACGAGGCCTTCCAAATCAAAAGGAGCTTCTCTCTTCATCAAACGTCGAAACACTGGAAACTTCTCAATGCTGAGATTGATACTATGCAGTCATAAAAAAAGAAAGAAACCATGCTTTTTGCAGCCACATGGATGGAACTGAAGACCGTTATCCTAACTGAAATAATTGAGAAACACAAAGTCAAATACTGCATGCGCTCACTCGTAAGTGGGAGATAAACGACAGGCACACGCGGACAGGAATAATCCACCCTGGAGACTACGAAAGCTGGGAGGGTAGGAGGGGAGTGAGGATCGAGAAGTACCTATTGGGGGCCGGGCGCGGTGCCTGACGCCTGTAATCCCAGGGCTTTGGGAGGCCGAGGCGGGTGGATCACGAGGTCAGGAGTTCAAGACCAGCCTGGCCAAGATGGTGAAACCCCGTCTCTACTAAAAACACAAAAATTAGCCGGGCTGCTGGCAGGCACCTGTAATCCCAGCTAATGGGGAAGCCGAGGCGGAGAATTGCTTGAATTCAGGAGGAGAGGTTGCAGTGACTCGAGATCGTGCCATTGCACTTCAGACTGGGCAGCAGAGAGAGACTCCATCTCAAAAAAAAAAAAAAAAAGAAAAAAGAAAATTACCTATTGGGTACAGGGTTCAATATTTGGCAATGGGGACACTAAAAGCCCAGACTCCACCTCGATGCAATATATGCATGTAAGAAGTCTGTACCCATGGCCGGGCACGGCGGCTCACGCCGGTAATCCCAGCACTTTGGGAGGCCAAGGCGGGTGGATCACCTGAGGTCAGGAATTCGAGACCAGCCTGACTAACACGGCAAAACCCTGTCGCTACGAAAAAATACAAAAATTAGCTGGACATGGTGGCAGGTGCCTTGTAATCCCAGCTACGCCAGAGGCTGAGGCGAAGAATCACTTGAACCTGGGAGCTGGCGGTTGCAGTGAGCCGAGGCTGCAGACACAGCCAGACTCCGTCTCAAAAACAGAAACAGACACAGCCAGACTCCGTCTCAAAAACAGAAACAAAGTCTGCACGCCTACCCCCCAAATATAGAAAAATTAAAAAAGTCACCGGTGCCAGACAAACTTGCTTCCATTTCTGGCAGCTGCGGAGTTACCAACATAATAAAACAAACTTTGTTCCTGCGTGATTCTATCCCTCATCTTAATTTGTCTGCCTTATCTAGCCTCCAAAGGGAATCGTTCACAAAATCATGTCTGCCTCCCGGGTCTATACCTCTCTTACCTATAAAAACAGCATGTAAGTCTTAATGATCTGGGCCCTTTTTGAGTCTGATACTTTGTGTACGCAGGTTAAATAAATTTGTATGTCACCTTCTAAAACATTTTGTGCTGATATTGAAATATTTAATTATTTTAACCCCCTACAGCAAGCAGCTTTTAACATAAACTTTTGTAGGTTTTGTGTTCAGTATGATTTTAGGTGTTATTTCTTTTGTTTTTCCTTCCTTCCTTCCTTCCTTTCCTCCTATCTCCTGTTCCTCCTCCTCCTTTTTCCTCTCTCTCTGTGTCTCTTTTGAGACAGGGTCTCACCGTCACCCAAGCTGGAGTGCAGTGGTGTGATCATGGTTCAGCTTTGATCTAAGGGGCTCAAGTAATCCTCTGACCTCAGGCTCCTAAGTAGCTGGGACTATAGGTACATGTCATCGTGCCCAGCTAATTAAAATTTTTTCTTTTCTTTCCTTTTTCCTTTTCCTTCCTTCCTTCCTTCATTCCTTTGTTCCTTTTTCCTTCCTTCCTTCTTCCTTCCTTTCATTTTTTAGAGATAGGGTCTCTCGAGGTTGCCCTGGCAGGTCTTGAACTCCTGAGCTGAAGCAATCCTTCTGCCGTGGCCTCCCAAAATACTGGGATTATAGGCATGAGGCACCAAGCTAAGTGTTATTTCTTTTCTTTCCTTTTTTAGATGCAGTCATGGTCTGTCGCCCAGGCTGGGGTGCACTGGCGCGATCTCAGCTCACGTCACCCTCCACCTCCCAGGTTCAAGCGATTCTCCAGCCTCAGCCTCCCAAGTAGCTGGGATTGCAGATGTCCGCCACCACACCTCGCTAATTTTTTATATTTTTGGTAGAGATGGGGTTTCATCATGTTGGCCGGTCTGGTCTCCAACTCCTAACCTCAGATGATCCACCCGCCTAAGCCTGCACTGGGATTACTGGTGTGAGCCCCTGCACTGGCCGAGTTATTCTTAATATCTGTGAGATGGAGGGAAGTCCCATATGGATACATATAGATGTATGCCAGTTATGAAGAAGTGAGATGGGCCATCAGCAGGCTACCCGATGATGCTTTCTCAGTTAGAACGAAGACTGGGAATTAATTAGGCTCTTGTTGGAAACTGCTAAGAGGAACTGCAAACAATAACCTACTGGAACAGACAATTTGAGGGCCAAAATACAGGTGTGGTCACTCTTCCTTGATCACCGAAACATCTAAGCAACTGGTGAGGGAAGGCTAGGGAAATAATTCATCCATGCATTAGTTAGCCCAACATTCATTGACTTCTTCATCAACATTTATGTCAAACGTAAACTCCAGGGCATGCACTGGGGCAAAAAGATGAATAAAAAGGACCTATTGGCTGGGCATGGTGGCTCACACCTGTAATCCCAGCCCTTTAGGAGGCCGAGGAGGGCAGATCGCTTGAGGTCAGAAGTTCGAGACCAGCCTGGCCAACATGTCAAAATCCCATCTCTACTGAAAATACAAAACTTAGCTGGGCGTGGTGGCACATGCCTATAATCCCAGTTACTCAGGAGGGTGAGGCAGGAGAATCACTTGAACCCGGGCGGCGGAGGCTGAAACTTCGCCACTGCCCTCCAGCCTGGGCGATGGACTGAGACTGTGTCTCAAAAAAAAAAAAAATTCATTTTTGTAGAGACAAGATTGCACTATTTTGCCTAGGCTGGCCTTGAACTCTTGGACTCAAGCGATCCACCCCACCTCAGCCTCCCAAAGTGTTGGTATTACAGGAATGAGCCACCATGCTCTGCCAAGCTATAATAATTGTTAATAAGAGAGAGAAGCTAAATTTAAAGATGACAGAAAATATGCATTAGATCCCCTGTGGGATCTTAGAAAAGCAGTCACCTAATTTGGGTTATTTAAAAAGCCTGTGCTCGGTGTAATGGCTCACACCTATAATTCCAGCACTTCGGGAGGCTGAGGAGGGCGGATCGTCTGAGCTCAGGAGTTCAAGACCGGCCTAAGTAACATGGCAAAACCCCATCCCTACAGAAAATGCAAAAATTAGCTGGGCATGGTGGTGCTTGCCTGTGGTCCTAACTACTTGGGAGGCTGAGGTGGGAGGATTGCGTGAGCCTGAGACGTCAAGGCTGCAGCGAGCCATGATTGCACCACTGCAATGCAGCCTGGGACAACAGAGTGAAACCCTGTCTTAAAAAAAACAAAAAATCTGTTGCAATTATGAAGCTTGCTTTCTTATTTTATCTACATGTGTTTAACTTTAGCTGAGATGTTACTATGCAGTGCAGCAGGAGTTTGCTATTATACATTCTGTGCTTTGTTTAGTGAGCAGGTAATTTAATTCAATACAAGTATTATTATTTTTTTGTTTTTTTGTTTATTTGTTTTTGAGAGGGAGTCTCAGTTTGTTGCTCAGGCTGGAGTGCAGTGGTGCGATCTCAGCTCACTGCAACCTCTGCCTCCCAGGTTCAAGTGATTCTCCTGCCTCAGCCTCCAGGATAGCTACGATCACAGGTGCCTGCCACCACGCCTGGCTAATTTTGTATTTTTAGTAGAGATGGGGTTTCATCATGTTGGCCTGCCTGGTCTCAAACTCTCGACCTCAAGTGATCCACCTGCCTTGGCCTCCCAAAGTGCTGCGATGACAGGCTTGAGCCACCATGCCCAGCCTTCAATACAATTATTTAAAACAACGTTAGCTAGAGAATTTAAAGACCTTTGATGTGCTACAGTAGTAGCAGTAGTATTATTAGCTATAATCCTTAAAGTAATGGGTGTTTCTTTTTTTTTTGAGACGGAGTCTCATCCTGTCACCCAGGCTGGAGTACAGTGGCACAGTCTCGGCTTACCACAGCCGCCTCCTCTCTGGTTCAAGTGATTCATCTTGAACTGGGGAGGAGAAGGTTGTAGACAGGCATGCAGCAACAACCTCAGCCAAGTTTTGTATTTTTAGTAGAGACGGGGTTTTCCATGTTGGCCAGATTGGTCTTGACCTCTCAACCTCAGGTGATCCGCCTACCTCGGCCTCCCAAAGTGCTGGGATTATAGGCATGAGCCACCGCGCCCGGCCTTTTTTTTTTTTAATAGAGTTTCACTCTTGTTGTCCAGGTTGGAGTGCAGTGGTGTGATCTCAGCTCACTGCAATCTCCACCTCCCGGGTTCTAGTGATTCTCCTGCCTCAGCCTCCTGAGTAGCTGGGATTACAGGCGCCTGCCACCATGCCCAGCTAATTTCTGTATTTTTAGTAGAGTCAGGGCTTCGTCATATTGGCCAGGCTGGTCTCAAACTCCTGGCCTCATGTGATCAGCCTGCCTTGGCCTCCCGAAGTGTTGAGGCACCACGCCTGGCCTGAGTCAAGTTTTACTCAGGCGTGATGGATTCAAAGTTTTCTTCTGGCTCGCCTGACCGACAAATGGATGGTCAGGAGTACTTTACAGGGCAGTCCACTGGGGATTGAGTTGGTCCTTTGGTTTAAACTCTTTTTATAATGTGAGGAGGACGCAGCCTCCCCATTTAAGGTGATGGAGGATCACGCCAGTCAAAAACAGCAGCCTGGTATAAGCAGCAAACTCAGGAACAGAGGTTAAATTTTATGTGAGATTTTAAATATTGCCATGGCCAGTTTTGACCGGCCACAGTTGATTTATGCTGGTTCTGACTGATCATGGCCAGTCCTGACAGGTGTGGGCCGGTCTCAACTGGACAAAATTGGTTTAGACCAACTATAACCACCCGTGACCAGCTTTGACCGGTTTTGACTGCATGCAAACAGTTCATGACAGTCTAGCTGGTCATGGCTGGTTCTGATGGGTTTGGACCAGTTTAAACCAGCTACCAGTTTCTTTTCTTTTTCTTTCTTTCTTTTTTTTTTTAAGATGGGGTTTCACCATGATGGCCAGGCTGGTCTTGAACTCCTGACCTCAGGTGATCCACTCACCTCGGCCTCCCAAAGTGCTAGGATCACAGGCGTGCACCACCGCGCCCAGCCAGCTGCCAGTTTAAACTAACCACGGCAGCGTTAGACTGCCCACTGCCACCCGTTTTGACCACTTCCCTGTAGAATCTGCATCCTCATGGAAGCTTTGTCAGTTTGTTTTTGAGAGTCTTCTGAACAAACTGTGGACAGAATTAAGAGTAGATCCTGGCCGGGCACGGTGGCTCACGCCTTCATCCCAGCTCTTTAGGAGGCTGAGACAGGCAGATCACCTGAGGTCAGGAGTTTGAGACCAGCCTGGCCAACATGGTGGAAACCCCATCTCTACTAAAAGTACAAAAATCATCCGGGGGTGGTGGCGGGTGCCTCTGATCCCAGCTACTGGGGAGGCTGAGGCAGGAGCAGCATTTGAATCCGGGAGGTGGAGGTTGCAGTGAGCCAAGATGGCACCACCACACTCCAGCTTGGGTGACAGACTGAGACGGTCTCAAACAAAACCAGCAACAATGGCAAAAAACAGTAGACCCTGAACACTGTAAACAGGAAACACCCACAGTTCCTTGGAAAATGGGCACAATGTAGATTAAAGGAGACTGTCTACCTTATCCTTCAGACCTTAGAAACCTTTTCACTCTCCCGTTGTACAAATTTGAGCAGCTGTTTTTACCAGTTTTGGTAGATCACAATGGTTATATGTCTGTTTTGACTGGCCATGTCTAGTTCTGAGAGGTTTAGACCAGTTACAACTGGCCAAAAAATGGTTGAGACTGGTTCTAACCACGTGCAAGCACTTTAGACCCATTGAAACTGGCCATAACTGGTTTAGACTGGTTCTGACCAGTCACAATTAGTTTAGACCTGGTTCAACAGGACTCAAGTATTTGAGACTGGCCTTGAGTGGCTACAACCTGTTTTGATCAACGACAGTTGGGTTATATTGATTCTGACTAGTCTTGGCTGGTTCTGGGTAGTTTAGAGTAAATTGGCCACGACTAGTTTAGACTGATTTTGACTGGCTACAACCAGTTTGGACCAGCTATGACTGGCCTCGACTTGCTTGGATGGGTTTTGACTGGTCACAGTTGGTTTCATCTGGTTCTGACTGGGCATGGTTGGTTCTGACCAGCATAGGCATAGGCTGTTTTCAACTGTCAGCTGGTTTAGACCAAGTATAACTGGACTCAACTAGTTCTTACTGGTTTCAACCAGCCAAAATCAGTTTTTGCTGGTGTTGACTGGCCATGGCTCGTCTCAATCAATTTTAACTGGCCACAAGTGGTTTTGACCGGCTATAACTGGCTTTGACCAGCTATAGCCGGATTTATTAGGATCTGACTGGTCAGGCTGGGTTCTGACTGGCTTAGATTGGTTTCAACTGACCACAAGAGCATCTTTTCTACTAACTTCCTGTTTTCTTTTCTTTATTTTTTTTCATCAGAGATTTGTCCTCACTGGAATAACTAACTTCCTGTTTTCAAACAATTTCACTGATCTGCTTTTAATTTTTATTCTTTATTTCTTTATTCTTACTTTGGTTTTAATTTGTTCTTCTTTTCCTAATTTCCTAAGGTGAAAGCCTAGATTAATAATTTTAGCTCTTTGGCTGGGTGCGTGGCTCACGCCTGTAATCCCAACACTTTGGGAGGCTGAGGCAGGCAGATCACCTGAGGTTAAGAGTTAGAGACCAGCCTGACCAACATGGCGAAACCTCGTCTCTACTAAAAATACAAAAATTAGCCATGGTGGTGGCACACACCTGTAATCCCAGCTACGGGGGCGGGGCTGAGGCAGGTGAATCACTTGAACCTGGGAGGTGGAGATTGCAGTGAGCTGAGATCATACCACTGGACTCCAACCTTGGTGACACAGTCAGACTCCATCTGAAAAAAGCAAACAAAAAAACAAAGAAAAATTAGCTTGGCCTGGTAGCAGGCACCTGTAACCCCAGCTACTCTGGAGGCTGAGGCAAAGAACCGCTTGAATCGGGAGATGCAGGTTACAGCGAGTTGAGATCATACCACTGCACTCTAGCCTGGGCAACAAAGCAAGACTGTGTCTCAAAATAATAATAAGCTTGGCTCTTTCCTTTTTCCTAAAGTATGCAATCCTTTGCTTTTTTTCTTTTTCTTTTTTTAGATGGAGTTTTGCTTGTTACCCAGGCTGAAGTGCAAAAATGGCACGATCTCAGCTCACTGCAACTTCTGCCACTTGGGTTCAAGCAATTCTCTTGCCTCAGCCTTCTGAGTAGCTGGGATCATAGGCCTGCGCCACCATGGCTGGCTAATGTTTGTATTGTTAGTAGAGATGGGTTTTCATCATGTTGGCGAGGCTGGTGTCTAACTCCTGACCTCAGGTGATGTGTCTTCCTCGGCCTCCCAAAGTGCTGGGATTACAGCGTGAGCAACTGCGCCTGGCCAGCGTGGTATATTTTTATCCATCCCTTTACCTCTAATATCTGTGTCTTTATATTTAAAGTGGGTTTCTTGTAGACAACATATGGTTAAGGCTTGTTTATTTTTTTTAATTTTATGTTTACTTTTTATATTTGAGACGGAGTTTCGCTCTTGTTGCCAGGCTGGAGTGCAATGGCGCCATCTCGGCTCACTGTGACCTCTGTCCCCCGGGTTCAAGCGATTCTCCTGCCTCGGCCTCTCCATGTGCTGGGACTACAGGTGTGCGCCACAGCACCTGCTCCACATATTGTTTGTCTGATCAGTTTTGATGAATGCCTATACATTTGAGTCAGACCCCACGTGAAGGTAAGTTCTAAAGTTCTCTTGTTCCTTCCTGGTCAACCTGTCTTCTATAGAAGCAACCGCTGGTTTCATTTCTGCCACCGTTCATCCATGTTGCCTATTCAAGAGCTTCCTGTAAATGGAATCATACAGTATCTATTAAGTCTGGCTTCTTTCCCGCTATATAATGTTTCTGCGCTATTCAGGCTGTTGCACTCACACCTTTTAAAAATTTAACCATTTTTTGTTATCTGTATGAACTTGTGGATTTTTTTTTTTTTTTTTTTGAGATGGGGTCTCACTCTCGCCCAGGCTGGAGTGCAATGGCGCGATCTTGGCTCACTGCAACCTCTGCCGCCCGGTTGACGCTGTTCTCCTGCCTGAGTGCTTTTTTTTAGTAGAGACAGGGTTTCACCACCTTGGCCAGGCTGGTCTTGAACTCCTGACCTCGTGATCCACCCACCTCAGCCTCCCAGTGTTGGGATTACAGTCATGAGCCACCGCACCCGAACTTACGGATTTTAAAATATAACCTTTTAGTCCTGTTATTCATTTTGAAGTTCAAATTGTTCTTAAATTCTACCAGCATATTTGGGATTAAGAAAAGAAACACTTCTAAAATTGGCCAGTGGGAGCCTCTTAAGCTGAGACCTGCATCCTCTTCTCTTGTAGCCATCAGTTGCTGTGGATTTCCTTACTTTCTGGCACAAATGTATGATCCAGGTTGATCCTCCCTTCCTTTCTCCTTTCCTTCCTCTTTCTCTCTCTCTCTTTTTCTGAGACAGGGTCTCTCTCTGTCGCCCAGGCTGGAGTGCAGTGGTGTGATCTCAGCTCACTGCAACCTCCGCCTCCTGGGTTCAAGCAATTCTCCTGCCTCAACCTCCCAAGTAGCTGGGATTACAGACATGCGCCACCATGCCCAGCTTATTTCTGTATTTTTAGTAGAGACGGGGTTTCACCACATTGGCCAGATTGGTTTCAAACTCCTGGCCTTAAGTGATCCAATCACCTCGGCCTTCCAAAGTGCTGGAATTACAGGCGTGAGCCACAGTGCCTGGCCTAAAAGTGTCTTTTTGTTTGTTTGTTAGGGTCTCACTCTGTCACCCAGGGTGGAGTACAGTGGCTCGCTGCAACCTCGGCCTCCCAGGTTCAAGGGATTCTCCTGCCTCAGCCTCTCGAGTAGCTGGGACTACAGGTGCCTGGCACCATACCCAGCTAATTTTGTGTACAGACGGGATTTCACCATGTTGGCCAGGTTGGTCTTGAACTCCTGGCCTCATGTGATCCACCTGCCTCTGGGATTACAGGCATGAGCCACTGTGCCTGGCTGGTTCAGATTTACCTAGACTTTCTCTGCCACTGTCATTGGATCAGAAGTTTTTCAAAGGAAAAATTTCAGTGGGGAGTTGTACTTACCAACAAAGCTCTGGGTGTCAGATGAGCAACTCGCTACTGGGATTTTCCTGCTTGTCGGCTATTTCAGCAGATATAGCTATCCATATATTGAAACACACACACACACACACACACACACACACACACACACACACACACACACACACACACACACACACACCTACCTTTAAACACCAGTGGGTTTCTTCTTCTCCTTCACCAGTTCCATATTTTTATCTCCTTTCTTCCACAGTTAGAACCCTCATCCCTATCCCGGCAACATCAATGATAAATGCTAAATCCTACAATATATACTAAATGCTTTTGGAACAGTAGTAACAATATCCCGACTAAAAAGAAACTTTCTAAGTTATATGTGAGGCTACTTTTTGTGGCTCTTTTTGTCCTCAGAGCATACAATGACAGCACTAGGTTAAACATTTCTTGGATTCTTTTCTTCTTCTGTGTGGTTATACCGATATTCTATACAATTAGATTCATTTTTATCTGTTTGTATGCAATTTTGTATTCAAGGATAGAAAAAACCCTATCCTTTGAATCTTATTTTCTGAATGTGTAAATCATTAAAATGGTTTAAAAATGAAGGCCTGGTGTGGTGGCTCACGTCTGTAATCCCAGCACTTTGGGAGGCCGAGGCATGTGGATCCTGAAGCCAGGAGTTTGAAATCAGCCTGGGGCAACACAGTGAAACCCCATCTCTACTAAAAATACAAAACTGAGCTGAACGTGGTGACACACACCTGTAACCCCAGCTGCTTGGAGGCTGAGGCAGGAGAAGCGCTTGAGCCTGGAAGACAGAAGGTGAAGTGAGGAGAGATGGATCGCTGCCTGGGCGAGGGAGTGAGACTGTCCTAAAAAAAAAAAGAAAAAGAAAAAATCCCTAAAACTTTAAAAAGAAACACGCAGAGAAGTGTCATTGCCTTCCAAATTCTTTTGACCTTGTACTCGTTTCCCACAGGTAAGCAGTTTATTAGTTTCTGGTTTGGCCTGCTGATATATCTTTTTGCGTGAGATTTTGTGTAAGATTGTATATATTCTTAACTTTCTTACAAAGTAACATTCAGTGTAGACTGCTTTGTATTTGGCCTTTTCACTTAACGTATCCTGGAAGAATCACCCCGAATCAGCTTCTGGAGTGGACTGAGCACGCTGATCTTCCTTGTTTTTCGGTGGCACAGAACTTTACGATGTGGATGCTGAACAGTTTTGTTTTTGTTTTTGTCTTTTTTTAAGATGGAGTCTCACTCTGTCCCCCAGGCCCGAATGCAGTGGGGTGATCTCGGCTCGCTGCAACCTCTGCCTCCCGGGTTCAAGTGATTCTCCTGCCTCAGCCTCCCACGCAGCTGGGATCACAGGTGCTTCCTATCATGCTGGGCTAATTTTTGTATTTTTAGTAGAATAGGGTTTCATCCTGTTGGCAGGCTGCTCTCGAACTCCTGACCTCAAGTGATCTGCCTGCCCTGACCTCCCAGACTGCTGGGATTGCAGGCATGAGCCATGGCACCTGGCCTACAGTAGTCTTTAGAGCCAATCCAATTTCTGTTTTTCTCTTTTCTCCTTCCTTCCTCCTTTTCTCCCTCACTCCCTTCCTCTCTCCCGCTCTCTCCTTCCTTCTTTCCTTTCATTGTTTCTTTTTCTTTTTTTCTCTCTCTCTGTCAACAATGTCTTGCTCTGTTGCCCAGGCTGGAGTGCAGTGGCATGATCGTAGCTCACTGAAGCCTTGAATACCTAGGCTCAAGCAGTCCTCCCACCTCACCCTCCCTAGTAGCTGGGACCACAGCATTTCCCACCATGCCTGGCTAAATTTTGAGATTTTTTTTTTTTTTTTTGTAGAGACAAGTTCTATGTTGAGTAGGAATAAATTTAGGCTAGGTTCGAAATATCTCTGAAAACAGAATGGCTTTAGAGGTGATAGGAATAGTGACACATGAGCAAAGTTGATATAATCAACTGTGTTAAAATGCAAGTGTAAAGGATTAATATAATATGGTAGGTATCTTTTTTTACCTTTTTTTGAGACAGAGTCTCACTCTGTCAGGCTGATCTTGAATTCCTGACCTCAGGTGATCCACCCACCTTGGCCTCCCAAAGTGTTGGGATTACAGGCGTTAGCCATTGCACCCAGCAATTGTTTTTTAAGTCAGGGTCTTGCTCTGTTGCCCAGGCTAAAGTGCAGTGGTACAATCTTGGTTTGCAGCAACCTGTGCCTCCTGGGTTCAAGTGATTCTTGTGCCTTAGCCTCCCAAATAGCTGGGATTACAGGTGTGTGCCACTACGCCTGGCTAATTTTTTCATTTTTAGTAGAAACGGGGTTTTGCCATGTTGGCCAGGTTGGTCTCGAACTTCTGGCCTCAAGTGGTCTGCCTGCCTCAGCCTCCCAAAGTGCTGGGATTACAGGCTTGATCCACTGCGGCCAGCCTCATTCATTATTGACCAAAAAAATATGTATTTTTTTTCTTTCTAGATATAGGCGTATGCACACACACACACATATACGTATGTGTATATAGATTTGTTCCTGTTTCGCCAGGAAATAATAAACACAGGGGTGTCAGGCAAGCCCAATAATCTTGGAAAAAGTTGGAACCCAGTCAAAATATAAGAACTGAATCATTACTTCAACAAAGTAGAAAGATGGTCTTACAGTTAATCAGCTCTAATGTTTACATACAGCAATAACCAGGGAGAAGCAGGATTCAATAATGTCTCAAAATGACTAAGCAGCCAAAAGTTCCATGATGAAAAACTGACTACAGAAACTGCGTTCTTCATGAAGGAGCTGGATGGACTTTAATTATAAAAATAAGGCATACAAAAACGTGGGAATAATGCTGGCCAAAAAGATGATCATGTCCTGTCATAAAAATGATTGGACAGTGGCTGGATGCTTTCGGGAAAGCTCAAGTCTCAAACAGGCAAAGTCTACATAAAAGGTCTTAGAATGGCCGACAACGTAACAGGTGATATTTTATTGTAAAAGGAGACCAAAGAAGAGTTATTTGGTCCATGTAAGGTCTATGGGTGACCTAACCAAGGATGAGAATGCATATGCTGCAATTTCATTTGAGAGTATTATTATTTTGGGTTTGGTAAGATTACTGACACTTGAGGAAGGTATAAAAAGAGTGCATGGTAGAATAACATAAACCCGGCCAGCGCGGTGGCTCACGCCTGTAATCCAAGCACTTTGGGAGGCTGAGTCGGGCAGATCACTTGAGGTCAAGAGTTCCAGACCAGCCTGGCTCACGTGGTGAAACCCCATCTCTACTGAAAATATGAAGATTAGCTGGGCATGGTGGTGTTGCCTGTAGTCTCAGCTACTCAGGAGACTGAGGCACGAGAATCACTTGAATCTAGGAGGCAGAGGTTGCAGTGAGCTGAGACTGTGCCATTGCACTCCAGCCTGGGCAATAGAGCGAGGCTCTCTTAAAAAAAAAAAAAAGGAGTAACATAAGCCTAGAAACGTGGAAAATTGAAATCCTGGGGAAGTGCTCAAAGAAGAACAAGAAAAAAGTCAAATCCATGCAGTGAGCGTTTTTATTACTGCTTTTGGTATAATGATTGCAACATTCTGGGTGTGTCTTTTCTGTTTTTTCAAGTTTTTAAAGCATTTAATGGAATCTGACAGTTTAGGTTTGGATGTAATGAAACATTAAGATCTATTTACATCTGAAGTTAATGTTTAAAAGAGTGGGCATATCTAATTTTAGAAATTCTTAATTTTTTATTTATTAATTGCAAATGTCTGAATAAGTAGGGGAATGCTGACTGTTTAAAGAATGTCAGGCTGGGCAAGGTGGCTCACGCCTGTAATCCCAGCACTTTGGGAGGCCGAGGTGGGCGGATCATGAGGTCAGGAGTTGGAGACCAGCCTGCCAACACAGCAAAACCAGTCTCTACTAAAAACAGAAAAATTAGCTGGGCATGGTGGCACCTGCCTGTAATATCAGCCACTTGGGAGGCTGAGGCAGGAGAAGCATTTGAACCTGGGAGGTGGTGGTTGCACTGAGCTGAGATCACGCCATTGCACTCCAGTCTGGTCAACAAGAGTGCAACTCCATCTCAGAGAACAAAACAAAAAAAGAGCACCGACTGGTCTCTTAAATAAATACACGGGGCTAGGTGTCGTCCCTCATGCCTGTAACCTCAGCACTTTGGGAGACTGAGGCAGGGGATCACTTGGGCCTAGGAATCTGATTCTAGCCTGGGGAACACAGTGAGACTCTGTCTCTTAAAAAAAAAATTGAACATTAATCAAAATACAAATTCTAATGAGTATTTGTATTTGTCTCTTTTCACACTGCTATATAGATATACTCAAGATTGGGTAATTTATAAAGGAAAGAGGTTTAATTGACTCACAATTTCACATGGCTGGGGAGGCCTTAGGAAACTTACAATCATAGCAAAAGAGGAAGCAAGCATGTCTTACATGGTGGCAGGCAAGAGAGAGTGTGAGTGAGTGAAGGTGGAAGAGTCCATTATAAAACCACCAGATCTCATGAAAACTCACTCACTCTCACAAGAACAGCACAGGGGAAAATGCTCCCATGACTGAATCACCTCCCACTGGGTTTCTCCCTTGACACATGGGGATTACAACTTGAGAGGAGATTTGGGTGGGGACACAAAGTCAAATCCTATCAGTATTCTCCTCCATGCTACCAAGTTCTTTGGACATAAAGGAATCAATCAACAGGACAATCCTTTACTAATACTCTGAGCCTATGAGAAATTGTCACACAGACTTTGGTGTTAAGCAGCAATCTTTCCTTTTATTAAAGTTCATATATTGACCAAATATTTTCAGAGTGTTATAAAAGACTGTTCCAGGCACTGTTTGTATCTACTGGATTAGGAGTAAAATGACGGAAGTTATAGTGACATTTCAGTCAGAGAAACCCTGAACAATAAGTCACCTACCACTATGTGCAGCTTAAGTATCTCTTCTCGTAGAAGGACAATAACACCTGGTTGGATGGACTAAGAAAACTACTATATGTGAAAGGGTAATGTATTACTCTCCTAGATAGACAGAAACAAGTCCTAACAAACAAGTATTGGACTGTGTACACCTCTGGCTCCCATACTCTGGGAATACCAGTATTTTGATGTAATGAACATATTTAGGCTTCACTCCTCAACTTGGAACATTTTGAACAGAATGAAGGACAACATGAGAATGAATCTGCACCAAGTTTACTGTACAATTAACATAAACAATCATTTATGACCTTAAGGAACATATAAGATCCTAACGTACAATTCCTATGTATGAAGAATTGGTAAAAGTTCTTGGCCAACTATGGTCAGGTGCAGTCCAGACACCTTTTTTTCCAGGATGTCCAAGTTCTGCTGATCCTCTTCTGAGAATTCTATCTTGTTCTTGTTTTTCACCTGTGTTGTGAAACAGATACACTGCCTTGTACTGGAGGCTTTAGAACTCTTTGCAAAAATTTTTTTCCTGGTTGCAAAATTAAGCTTTGATCAAAGATTTTACTAAGTGTAATTAACCATTACTTTTAAAAAGTACATACCTCTGCTCTCTGAGACCTCACCTTTGCTCACTGTCTCCCTTCCTGAAATCTGAGTGCCTGATACACCGTCTCATTATGGCAAGTGAATGTTAAATGTGGCTTTTTGGGGCAAGGATGCTTCCAGAATTAATTTGCCCTGAAAATGCATCTCTACTGCACAGAAGTTTGAACATACTATTACAAATCCTCCCTGACTACAATAACTCAAGGTTTTATTAACTATTTCATACCTACCATTGCATGGGATGAAAATGCTCTTTGAAAAGTTTAATTTCTACAATGAAATTAGTTTTTTTGGGGGGGTGGTTAGTGTTTCACTTTTTAAAGGCTTTAAATCATTTCAGCTTTGACTCAGGGTGTATAAAATCCAGTCCTTCCTCGGGGAGAAGAAATCACGGAATTCTTAAGCCAGGGTCAAGTTAAAATAAAGGTGAGAAAGCAAGTGGACTACACCCCTAACTTCACCTTACGGTTTCTTCAGCCATGCCTAAGAAGACAGAGGAAACCTGAAAACTGAGACACTGACGGTTTCCATTTAGAAGGCTTTAAACCTCAAATGTGGGGCTGGGCGCAGTGGCTCACACCTGTAATCCCAGCATTTTGGGAGCCTGAGGCGGGCGGATCACCTGAGGTCAGGAGTTCGAGACCAGCTGACCAACATAGTGAAACCCCATCTCTACTAAAAATACAAAAATTAGCCAGGGCGTGGTGGTGTGCACCTGTAGTCCCAGCTGCTCGGGAGGCCGAGAGAGGAGAACTGCTTGAACCCGGGAGGCAGAGGTTGCAGTGAGCCAAGAATGCGCCACCACACTCCAGCCTGGGCGACAGAGCCTGACTCCATCTCAACAAACAAAAACATCAAATGTGACTTCTGTCAAACAAGGCAGCAATCATAAAAATTAAATGAAATCACCTTAAATTCTGGTATATTATACTTTGGATATCTGTCCCTTCCAATCTCAGGTTGAAATGTGATCCCCAGTGTTGGAGGTGGGGCCTGCTGGGAGGTGTTGGGGCCATGGGGGCGGATCTGTCATGAATGGCTTGGTGTCCTCCTGTGTCCCTGAATGAGTTCTTGCTCTGGTAGTTCATGTGAGAGCTGAGGGTTTAACAACTTGCAACCTCCCCCCTCTCTCTCTTGCCCCTCTCTTCCATGTAATGTGCTGGCTCCCACTCACCTTCTGCCATAACTGGAAGTTTTCTGAGGCCATCCACAGAAGCAGATGCCAGCACCACGCTTCCTGGACAGCCTGCAGAACCATGAGACAAATAAAGCTTCTTTTCTTTATAAACTACCTAGTTTGAGATAGTCCTTTAGAGCAATGCAAACAAATAGGAATTCTTTTTGAAAAAAAGTATTACAGATATATATTTCTTTTTTCTTTTTCTTTTTCTTTTTTTTTTTGAGATGGAGTCTCGCTCTATTGTTCGGGCTGGAGTGCACTGGTGCAATCTCAGCTCCCTGCAACCTTCGTCTCCTGGGTTCAAGCGATTCTCCTGTCTTGGCTTCCCAAGTAGCTGGGATTACAGGCGCGCACCACCACACTCAGCTAATTTTTGTATTTTTAGTAGAGATGTGGGGTCTCACTATGTTGGCCAGGCTGGTCTCAAACTCCTGACCTTAAGTGATCCACCTGCCTCAGCCTCCCAAAGTGCTGATTACAGACAAGAGCCACAGCACCCAGCCCAGATATATATTTCAATAAATAAAGGAAGTGATTAAGCCAATTAGACTACTTTTTTTTTTTTGAAACAGAGTCTTGCTGTCACCAGGCACCAGGCTGGAGTGCAGTGGTGCTATCTTGGCTCACTGCAACCTCCGCCTCCCGGGTTCATGCAATTCTCCTGCCTCAGTCTCCCGAGTAGCTGGGACTACAGGTGTGCGCCACCACGCCCAGCTAATTTTTGCATTTTTTAGTAGAGACGGGGTTTCACCCTGTTGGCCAGGATGGTCTCGATCTCTTGATCTCGTGATCTGCCCGCCTCGGCCTCCCAGAGTGCTGGGATTACAGGCGTGAGCCACCATACCCAGCCTAACTTCTTTAGGTGTTTACGTAACTGCAGCTCTCCCCATTCCCACTCCCAACATGGCGCTATGCCTCACCCACAGCTACAGCTCCTCACTCCTGCATCTTCCACAGTGGTACAGGGTGGCATGGGAATTCTTAGCATCTGTCGTTATTTTACAAACACCCAAAACTTCTATTCTACAAACACGGCAGAAATAATTTTAACTGAACAAACCTAGGCCTGCCACAGGGAAATTTAAAATGAAAACAAAAGAGAAAAGCAGACTTCTCTGAATCGGTATTTCAAGGTTAATCAATGGGACACTCATGTCTCCTTCAAGGCTTTTCTCAAAGCGATCCTAGGATCTGTTGGAAGAAAACAATGCCAAGATTGCAAACAGAACCAGCACAGAATATTGCCACAAGCTATCACAGTGTTACTCAAACAACGGCTACAAGATTTTGGGTGGTACAACAATGAATATTTTTAATTTCAGAGTTATGTATCTATTTTGATGAAAAGTAGAATAATTAGCAGATAAAACTAGCATATAACTTATTAGTTTTATATGCTAAATAGTATTTCCTAGAAGGTTAAAAATCTAGGATCCCTTTATATAGAATATTAAGTAAATACTATATATGGTAAAAATTGTAAAGGAAGCATACAAATAACTGATATTAGTGAAATATTGCTCTTTTATGTTTATTTCAAGTTAATGTGACTGGCTGCACTACAGCATTGCCTTTACTTTTAAATTTTATTTATTTATTTAGAGACAGAGTCTCAGTCTGTCGCCCAGGCTGGAGTGCAGTGGTGTGATCCTGGCACTCTGTAACCTTCCCTCCCAGGTTCAAACAATTCTCTTGCCTCAGCCTCCTGAGTAGCTGGGACTAAAGGCGTGTGCCACCATCCCCGGCTAATTTTTGAATTTTTAGTAGAGATGGGGTTTCACCATATTGGCCAGGCTGGTCTCGAACTCCTGACCTCAGGTGATCCCCCACCTTGACCTCCTAAAGAGCTGGGATTATAGGCGTGAGCAATCACACCCAGCCAGCACTGCCTTTAATTAATAAAAATTTCTGATTTAAAAGTTTTACACCATAAAACTTACAGGTGAGTAATTATAGTAATTACAGCTTGTTGCCTACAGGATTTTTCTTTTCTTTTCTTTGAGACATTGTCTTGCTCTGTTGCCCAGGCTGGAGTGCAGTGGCATGATCTCAGCTCACTGCAACCTTTGCCTCCCATGTTCAAGCCATTCTCATGCCTCAGTCTCCAGAGTACCTGGGATTACAGGTGTGCAACACCATGCCTGGATAAGGATTTCTGATTTTTTAAAAAGTTTTATATCAGATTTCGAACATGACTCCAAATATAATCTCATTTGTAAAATAAATTACTTTCCCTTTTATAACCCCTCCTGGGAATGTAATACGCTGCTAGTTTAAGGTTTAAATTAATTTGGTTTCTATGCATTGAAAGTTTATGGCCAGGTGTAGTGGCTCATGCCTGTAATCCCAGCACTTTGGGAGGCCGAGGTGGATAAATCACCTGAGGTTAGGAGTTTGAAACCAGCCTGGCTAACATGGTGAAAACCCGTCTCTACTGAAAATACAAAAAATTAGCCAGGCATGATGGTGTGTGCCTGTGGCCCCAGCTACTCGGGAGGCTGAGGCAGGAAAATTGCTTGAACCCAGGAGGCGGAGGTTGCAGTGAGCTGAGATCATGCCACTATAATGCAGCCTGGGTAGAGTGAGACTCTGTCTCAAAAAATAAATAAATAAATAAAAAGTTTATGTATAAGCTTTCTCTCCACTAAATTTGATATTGAATGGGATAAAAATGTCTGACCAAAAATTTCCTACATTTATATATTTACATGATTTCCCCCACCATGAGTTATGTGCTGCTAAGTGAAGGACTGTGGCTTAAGGTTTGCTCACATTTATATTCACATAATTTCTCCCGAGTATGGATTTTCCTATGTTGATTAAGGTGTGCGCTCTGGCTAAAGGCTTTCCCGCATTCATTACATTTATAGGGTTTCTCTCCTGTATGAGTTCTTTCATGTTGATTCAGATGTGTCCTCTGGCTGAAGGCTTTGCCACAGAAACTGCATTCATAAGGTTTCTCTCCAGTATGAAGTCTATGATGTTCAGTAAGGGACGTGATACGGCTAAAGGCTTTACCACATTGATTACATTTATAGGGCTTTTCTCCCGTGTGAATCCTCAGATGCTGAGTAAAGGATGAATGCTGTCGGAAGGCTTTCCCACATCCATTGCATATAAAGGGCTTTTCTCCCGTGTGAATTCTCTGATGTTGAATGAGATGTATCCTCTGGCTGAATCTTTTTTCACATTCATCACACTTATAGGGCTTCTCTCCTGTAAGCACCATCTGAGGCTGGGTAAGAGACGCGTGGTGGCTGAAGGCCTTCCCACACTCCCTGGGTTTCTCTGCAGTATGAATATGATCAGTAAGAAGGATATGTTGATTGAAGATTTTTCCACACTCATTGTATTCATAGGGAGTCTCTCTTACATAATTTCCCTGATAGTAAATCAAGTCTGAATTATGTTTGATGCTGTTTCCCTGTGTGTCAGAATTCAGGGGTATTTTAATGGAAGGGATTCTCTGATGCCTAAGGGCTGAGTTCAGATTACAGTTTTCTGCAAACTTGTTGCACTCAAGGCTTCTCTCCTGCGTGCTCTTTTTGTGGGTCACAGTCACTTGTCCTACATATCTCTGCGGGTCCTCTTGGTTAAACTCCGGATGGTAATCAAAATCCCAGAGTCCTCCTAGGATGGAGCACCAGAAGCTGTCTCCCATGAGGCTCTCCATTATCATCTCACGGGCTTGATTTTCATCAGAAATATTCTGGCTTGAGGCTGACTTTTTGATTTCGGGTCTGTTTTCTCCATCTAAAACAAATTCAGAACATACAAATACTTTCCAACATTCTCATGTTCTCCATGCTTTGAAAAAGAAGAGTAAAAGACATTGTGGCACAGCAAATTACCAAATAAAACTGACAGTAATGTGTACAAGGTGTACGTGGCATTGAGTTTTCCAATGTGGCCACGTCACAAAGGGAAAGACTATGAAAAATCACAAGCAAGGAGCAGGGGGAGATTTTAAATATGTGCAGTAACCATAGGAAGAAGAGGTCATCCAGCAGTGTCCGTGGTTGAAAGCAGAGGGACAGGAGAATAAGATGTATCAGAGAAAGTCTCTGTTCAGTGGTGGGAGACAGAGGAGTGATTAATTAGAGAAAGCAGGTGAGGCCAGGCCCTTATAAACCCTCATATACAGATGACTCGATTGTAATGCCAGTTACTTGTTCATTTAAAAAGTATTTCTTCCTATTTTTATCTTTTGTTTAAAATGATAATACTAATACTTGCTGATCGAAACATATTCAAATAATGCGAGAATGTGTAAACAAAGAATTCCACCCATTAGAGAAAATCCTTGTTAATAGTTCAGAGCCTATCTTGTCAGATTTTCCCTATGCTCACACAGGTATATATAAAAACCATATTTTGGACAAGCATGACTTATGGATTATGATTTAAAAATTTCATTTTAGTTTCCCACAACTTCTTTAAACTTTATTAAGTGGAGGTATTCTTCCTGTGCTTCTAGATGAAGACCTGAACAGATCCCATGGCTTTCTCCTTCTTTTTTTTTTTTTGAGATGGAGTCTCGTTCTATCACCCAGGCTGGAGTGCAGTGGTGCGATCTGGGCTCACCACAACCTCCACCTCTTGTGTTCAAGCGATTCTCCTGCCTCAGCCTCCTGAGTAGTTGGGATTACAGGCATGTGCCACCATGCCCAGATAATTTTTGTATGTTTGGTAGAGACGGAGTTTCACCATGTTGGCCAGGCCGGTCTCGAACTCCCGACCTCAGGTGATCCACCTGCCTCAGCCTCCCACAGTGCTGGGATTACAGGTGTGAGCCACCGCACCCAGCCTCTTCTTATTTTTTTGAGAACGTGTCTCAATCTGTCACCCAGGCTGGAGTGTAGTGGCCCTATCGTAGCTGCCTGCAGCCACCTCCCAGGCTCAAGCAATCTTCCCACTTCAGCTCCTCAAGTAGCTCGGATTATAGGTGCGTGCCACCATGCCTGACTAATTTTTTGAGTTTTTTTTAGAGACAGGGTCTCACTATGTTTCCCAGGCTGGTCTGGAACTCCTGGGCTCAAGCGATTCTCCTGCCTTGGCTCCCCAAAGTGCTGGGATTACAGGCGTGAGCCACCGTGCCCAGCCTCCAGTCGATTCTTAGGTAACAGATATTCCTCCTCTTTCGTTGTCACAAACATAGTATCTACTCAGTAATTAAAATGCTCAGTCCTGGGTAATAGTCAAAACCCCGGAAGTAGTTCCTTTCCCGTCCCCTGGGACGGTTCCAGCAAGGGTCACATTCTCTCTCTCTCCCTGCTTGCTGCTCCCCACTCTGCCCTCTCCCCGAGTCTCTTCCTTACCCCCACTCTCGTGCTGCTTTCCCCGCTTACCTGCTTCCCTGCTCAACCCTTCCCGTAGCCAGTCACTGTAATTTATTTCTATTTTTACTTTCTTTGGAGACAGAGTCTTGCTCTGTGCCCAAGCAGGAGTGTAGGGGCGTGATCTCGGCTTACGGCAACCTCTGCCTTCTGGGTTCAAGAGATTCTCATGCCTCGACTGCCCAGGTACTGGGACGACAGGCACGCGCCAGCACACCCGGTGAATTTTTTGTAGGTTTAGTAGAGACAGGGTTTTGCCACGTTGGTCAGGCTGCTCTAACTCCTGAGCTTAGGCAACCCACACACCTTGGCCTCCCAAAATGCTGGGATTACAGGCATGAGACGCTGCAGCTGGCCCACTCGCTGTAGTTCAGTTTCTGTCCAACAAGAGTTAGGGATCAGGGACTGTGTGGGGGGAGAGGTGAAGAGAAAGGGTTGTCTGTGTGGCCGAGTGGCTTCACGTTCTTAGCTGGCGGATAGTTAACTGGACTCATTAGGGAACTTTTAATACTTTTGGGAGGTCCTTGCTCCCCTCCCCCTGGTACCCTCCCCCTTCCCCCGCCTTGTGTTTCCATGATCTGGATCGACATGTCTCTACTTTGGGTACACATCATATTTGACAAGATCCAGGACCACGCTGGCTGGCCCACAGGAAACCCTTATGACACCTGCCCAAAAACGCTGGGCAGCACAGACTCACCCCAATTCCACAGCTTCTCCTGGCTGACCCACAAAGGCCACTTCCGTGACCTCCTCCCGGTCGTGGGCTTTCTGAGGGGTCAGCTTGAGCTTTCTCAGACACAAGGCCCACGCCAGTCTTCACGGCTCAGCCACAGAAAACATACCTTGCAGTGCCAGAGCAGTTTCCGTGAAGCTAAGTAACCAGACAATTATTGTCTTAATTGGGACACTTGACGGTAAATGGCAGTATCATCAATAATTGTGCCAGGACCTGCCATGGGAAAACGGGGAGGGGAGGGTTCTGACCAGTTCATGTTAGTTCCACCCATTGCATGCACCCTACCTGTGCCCTCAAAAGCAGGCTAGGAACTCAGCCTGGTTTTCTGCTCTTTACCAGTCTCCTCACAGAAGTCCTCTCAGATGTCTTTTTTGTTGTTTCTGAGACAGTGTCTCGCTCTGTTGCCCAGGCTGGAGTGCAGTGGTGTGATCCCAGCTCACTGCAGCCTTTGCTTGCTGGGTTCAAGTGATTCTCCCATCTCAGCCTCCCAGGTCATTGGGACTCCAGGTACTTGCCATCACACTCAGCTACTTTTTATATTTTTAGTAGAGACGAGGTTTCACCATGTTGGCCAGGCTGGTCTTGAACTCCCGACCTCAAGTGATCCACCTGCCTTGGCCTCCCAAAGTGCTAGGATTCCAGGCATGAACCACCACACCTGGCCTCTCTCAGATCTGTCTTACAGCCTTGTTCTTGCTGGCCGAGGCATGAGGTTCATGAGGCCATTTCCGATGCTCATGGAGATGTAGGTGAGGGTTGCTACACCTACTTTGGTACACAGGTATCTGCTGTCATCTCTCTGGGAGGAAGAGTCTCTTCTAAAACACACATATAGATGAGTAACTATGTGTATGTATTTATACATATATAGTTTTAATTTATTTTTAAACCAAAACAGGATAATGCATGTAATGCCTATGTAACTTTATTACTTAACAATATTCTTTCTAAATAAGTATGTGTATATGTGTGTGTGTGTATACACTTCATTCTTTTTAAAGGGCATATCCTACTTTTTTTATTTATTTTATTTTTTTTTTAAAGACTAGTCAAGTGCAGTAGTGAGAAGGGGGGAAAGGGTAGAGCAAGGAGTTCGATCTGTAACTGACTGTGAACAATCAATTGAGATAACTCACTACCTTCGGACCAGCCGGGCATATCCTACTTTTAAAGAATCTTTTCTCCTGCTGTTAAGTTTTAGGTTTCCAATTTTCTCTGCCATTTCATATAATAATGCAATGAACATACTTATACAAACATCTTATGGACCTAAGCTACTATTTCAATATGGCAGACAATATGCAATGCCAGCCTGGGCATGGTGGCTCACACTTGTAATGCCAGCACTTTGGGAGGACAAGGCAGGTGGATGGCGAGGTCAGGAGTTCAAGACCAACCTGGCCAACATGGTGAAACCCCGTCTCTACTAAAAATACAAAAATTAGCTGGGCATGGTGGCGTGTGCCTGTAGTCTCAGCTACTTGGGAGGCCGAGGCAGGAGAATTGCTTGAACCCAGAAGGCTGAGGCTGCAGTGAGCTAGATCACACCACTGCACTCCAGCCTAGTGACACAGCGAGACTTTGTCTCAAAAATAAATAAATAAATAAAGCAATGCCAGATCATAGGGTTTGCACATTACACATTTTGATACATTCTGTCAAACTGTTCTCTTAAAAGGCTCTACCATGGCTGGGCATGGTGGCTCACACCTCTAATCCTATCATTTTGGGAGGCCAAGGTAGGCAGATTTCTTGAGATCAGGAGTTTGAGACCAACCTGGGAAACAGCAAAGTTCTGCTTGGTGGCTCATGCCTGTAATCCCAGCATTTTGGGAGGCTGACGTAGGCGGATCACGAGGCCAGGAGATCGAGACTATCCTGGCTCACACGGCAAAACCCTGTCTGTACTAAAAATACAAAAAATTAGCCAGGTGTGGTGGCAGGCACCTGCAGTCACAGCTATTTGGGAGGCGGAAGAAGGAGAATCGCTTGAACCCAGGAGGTGGAGGTTGTAGGGAGCCAAGATCATGCCACTGTACTCCAGCCTGGGCGGCAGAGCGAGACTCTGTCTCAAAACAAACAAACAAAAAACGTAGCCAGGTGTGGTGGCATGGGCTTGCAGGTCTAGCTTCTAGGGAGGCTGAGGTGGGAGAACCACCTGAACCCGGGGAGGCTGGGGCTGCAGTGAGCCATGATTGTGCCACTGTACCCAAGCCTGGGTGAGCAAATGCGTGGTGGCGCATGTCTGTAATCCCAACGCACGTAAGGCTCTACCAAATGCACGTAACAGTGTGAAATGTAACTCATTTCACCCACATCATTCTCAATGCAAGATGTGGTAACATTTTGATTTTGCCAATTTGGTGGGTGAAAAACGGTACCTCTTCCATGCTGTAATTTTATTTTTTATTTTTCTTTTTGAGACGGAGTTTCGCTCTTGTTGCCCAGGCTGGAGTGCAATGGCGTGATCTCGGCTCACCGCACCCTCCGCCTCCCGGGTTCAAGCACTTCTCCTGCCTCAGCCTCCAGAGAAGCTGGGGTTACAGGCATGTGCCACCACTCCTGGCTAACAATTTTTATTTATTTCATTGTTAGCTTGAGCATTTCCCCATATATTTATGGGCTGTTTTATTTCCTTTGTGAATATTTTGGCGGTACTGAGGATCTGTAGACCTGCTAAAATTGAATACAAAGTTTTGTGGGCAAGTACATAGATGTATTTTTTCTGGAGAGAGAACTGTAACTTTCATTAGATTTTCAAGGGGGTCCAAGATTCAAAAAAAGTTTAAGAGCCTCTGTTTTAAGGATATCCTAACTAGTCTCTGCCAACAATCTTTTCTCCCATTTCATTATTCAGCATAATAAAACTAAATTATTCTTCTTAAGTCACTGATTTCATTATGTTCACACACACACAATCTGGTAGCCCCAACCCTTTTAAACTATCCTTAACAAAAATTAGGCTGGGTATGGTGGCTCATGCCTGTAATCCCAGAACTTTGGGAGGCCAAGGTGGGTGAACTGCTTGAGCATGGGCACCAAAGCAAAACTCTACCTCTATAAAAAGATGCAAAAATTAGCCGGGCATCATGGTGGGCACCTACAGTCCCAGCTACTGGGAAGGCTGAGGTGGGAGAATTGCTTGGGCCTGGGAGGCGGAGGTTGCCGTGAGCTGAGATCGTGCCACCGCACTTGAGCCCGGGTGACAGAACCAGACCCTATCTCACAAACAATGACAAAACAAAACAAAAACTAGATTACGTATGGCCAAGAAGGTATTCCTACTCTTTTAGTACAGTAAATTCATATAAGAGTAAATTCAAGCATAAAATTATAGGTGGAAAAGTAGGCCTTAATCCTTATGAATGGAATGGTCTTTTTTTTTTTTTGAGACGGAGTCTCACTCTGCTGCCTAGGCTGGAGTGTAGTGGCACAATCTCAGCTCACTGCAACCTCCACCTCCTGGGTTCAAGTGATTCTCCTGCCTCAGCCTGCTGAGTAGCTGGGATTACAGGCATGTGCCACCACGCCCAGCTAATTTTTGTATTTTTAGTATAGATGGTGTTTCACCATGTTGGTCAGGCTGGTCTCAAACTCCTGACCTTGTGATCCACCCTCCCTGGACTCCCAAAGTGCTAGGATTACAGGCATGAGCCACCGCGCTTGGCAAAAACAAAAAACAAAACAAAAAACAAAAAAACAAAAAAACACCCCCCAAAAAACCCAAGAAAACAAAAAAACAGGGTCTTGCTCTTTCACCCAAGCTGGAATATAGTGGTGTGATCTTGGCTCACTGCAACTTCCACCTCCCGGGTTCAAGCAATTCTTGTGCCTCAGCCTCCCTGATAGCTGGAATTACAGTGTATTTTTAATAGAGATGGGGTTTTACTATGTTGCCCAGGCTGGTCTGGAACTCTTGAGCTCAAGTGATCCGCCTGTCTTGGCCTCCCAAAGGGCTGAGATTACAGGCATGAGGCACTGAGCCTAGCTCCTGTTTATATTTTTGCTTTTAAAAGTATACCATATGTACCGAAGAGGATTTAGTTGTTTCTGGAAGGGTGGAATTATGGATGGTGAAGTTTTGATTTTTCCATGATAAGAATACAGTTATTGTAAAATGAAAAAAAGTTAAGAAACTACAATATTTTTACTTAAAAATATTTAAATATTTAGCACACTTTCATAATTTCAAAAATGTAACATGATAGAAAGTGAGTTTCCAATTGCTAGTTCATATGCTTAAGACATTTTTTTTTTTGAGACGGAGTTTCACTCTGTCACCCAGGCTGGAGTGCAATGGCGTGATCTCGGCTCACTGCAACTTCCGCCTTCTGAGTTCAAGTGATTCTTTCTCTTGCCCGAGCTTCCTGAGTAGATGGGATTACAGACATGCACCACCATGCCCAGCTAATTTTTGTATTTTTAGTAGCGACGGGGTTTCATCATGTTAGCCAGGCTGGTCTCAAACTCCTGACCTCATGATCCACCCGCCTCAGCCTCCCAAAGTGCTGGGATTACAGGCGTGAGCCACTGCGCCTGGCCTGTCTAAGACTTTTGTGTCTAGCATGACGGGCCTGAGTTGGGTCATGAGATGATGGAAGAATGTAATAAATGAAGAAAATAAAGGTTTACCATTCGTCAACCTTACATACCGTGTATTGCTGGAGCAATACATGCTTAACTAGGATATACACTTAAAAATAAAATGGAATTACACCATCATACTGTTTTGTATCTTGCTTTTTTATAGTGTTGCATATCATGAACACATTTCCATGGCAACAAATACATTTCCACACATTTTTTTAAATGAGTGTAAAATATCCAGTATTCTGTATGTACCAAGGTATTTTTAATCAATTCACATTTAGGTTGTAGCTTCTTGTTATTACAAATAGCACAGCAAGATCAATTAGTTGGCCAAACATATATTAAAACTAAATTATTATAAATAATTATAATATGTGAACATAATGAAATCATATATTAGATTTTTTTTTTTTTTTTTTTTTTTTAGACAGGGTCTTGTTCCGTCACCCAGGCTGGTATGCAGTGGTATGATCATAGCTCATGTCAGCTTTTACCTCCTGGGCTCGAGTGATCCTCTCGCCTCAGCTTCCAGAGTAGGTGGAACCACAGGAACATGCCATGATACCTAGCTTTTTTTTTTTTTGGTAGAGATGAGGTCTCCCTATGTTGTTCAGGCTGGTCTCAGACTCCTGGGCTCAAGTGATCGTTCTGCCTTGGCCTCCCAAAGTGCTGGGATTATAGGCGTGAGCCACTGTGCCTGGCCAGAAATTTTTAAAAGAAAAAAAAAGTCCAAGTCAGAAAGTTATGGAAAGTAGATCAATAGCTGTACAAAATATACAGAACTGACTCTACTCTAAGATTAAATTACATGTGAAAAAATTAAAAGTATATGTGATTATGGTTATACATGGTTCAGAAGATTAATTTTAAACCAATATATTATTTCTACCAAACTATCAACTGGACCACTTTATTTTTAGCCAAAAGGCTTCTGTTTGCACATGGACTTTGGCTCCAGAGTGTTTGAAATGATTGGCTGGATTGTCTGGCGCTTACAGGCTGCCTTTCACGGTCTCTTAGCACTGAATCCGCAGCCTGTGGACCTGGTTCCTGAACCCACAGGGAAGTCTGGGGATCTAGGCTCCTACTGCCCAGGAATCTGGAGTTTAGGGCATTCACTGCCTAAGCTCTGGCTTCCAGAACTTTAGTTTATCCCTGGAAACATGGTAGCTGGAACACCATGCTCGTATCTACTTTTGCTGGTTTCCTTCCTTCCACATCGGGCCTGTGAGGGGAATGGAAAAACTCCTGCAGTTGCCTGACAACTTGCTAACCGCTCACACCAGGAGTGCCTGTGCATGCACTGTAGACACTGATGGCTCACTGAGGATGTCCCAAAGCACACTCACATCTTCAGTCAGAGGGCAGCCGTCTGCATCCCAGCACCAAATTCCAGATTGAGGCAAAGATTGCTTGGGCTTTGAGGTGGCTTTGAGGAACAAACTGTAGTCTATTTGCCCCAGCTCCTCAGTAACCAAGGTCCCCTGTGTTAGCAGATACGATTATAACTGCTCTCAGAAAGAAGGTGGGCATTGCGGAGGATAAAGCCCCACAAAGCCATGCCTAAGGGACCATGCGGAAATACTGCTCACTCATTATCCACTGTCCACTTCCTTCCTGGTTTGGTCTCACCTAGCTAGAGACCCAGTCATTCACAGATACCTCCAAGCCCTTCTCTGTCCTTTCACCTAAGTCTGCTGTCAGATCTCATGCTGCCTAACTGCTTGTTGTCTGAGACTATAGAAAAAGTGCTCTTTGGGAAGAACCGCTTTCAGACATGGAAGCAGAGGAGCTTCCCCGGCCCACAGTGAGAGTGACATGAAATCTAACTTGTGTCCAAATCCCAAGTTAAGTGATTCTAAGACCTCAAGCATAACTACAGACTAAGGCCCTCCAGCTTATGGCAAGGGTTCATCAGGCTTGCATTACTCTTGCCTGAGGGCTCTTTGTAAAAAATAACAAAACACTGGGGATTAGCACCGATTACTGCAGTCTCAACGTCTCTACTATTTTCACCCATTATCTGTCTCCACTGACTCTATATTTTCCTGGATCCACTTTAGGGGTATGAGTCTTTAATAAAATTAGATGTCTGGGGCACCTATGACCTCCTTTGTATCTAGGACTGGAAACCTTCTAGGCAGGCCTGTGGTCCATATGAGCGTGCTGTGATGCCACTGGGCAACCTGAGTAACATCCAACAGGGCCTTCCGCACCAGGGCATGCCTTGCCGAGTAGATGTTTCCTCTGCTCAGGACCATTCATGCCTTTTGAACTAAATTGTTTAGGAAACAGGAATGAAGGAAACAAGGAAGAAGGACAGAAGGAGAGAGGGAGAGAAGGAGAGAGGGAGAGAAGGAGGGAGAGAAGGAGAGAGGGAAAGAAGGAGGGAGAGAATTAGGGTAAAAGGGAGGGGGAAAACAATATTTTTGAAAAAATGTTAGTCCTTTCTGCATGTAAAGCATCATCATATTTTCCCTTCTCTTTTATTAATTTTAAAATGTGTCACAATTTACAGGGGGTTATGATTTTAATTTAATAGTTATTTCAAATTAGAAACAAACACATTAAAAAAGAATACAAAATGTCAGAGTTCATCAGACACAGTGATAAAGGTAAATATTGTTTGGTAACACTTCTGTTTTAATTTCAAAAAAAATTTTTTTTTTGACGCAGATTTGCACTCTTGTTGCCCAGGCTGGAATACAATGGTGCAATCTCGGCTCACTGCAACCTCCACCCCTGGGTTCAAGTGATTTTCCTGACACGGCTTCCCAAGCAGCTGGGATTACAGGGATGCGCCACCACAGCCGGCTATTTTTATTTATTTATTTTTTTGAGACGGAGTTTCACTCTTGTTACCCAGGCTGGAGTGCAATGGCGCAATCTCAGCTCACCGCAATGTCCGCCACTTGGGTTCAAGCAATTCTCCTGCCTCAGCCTCCCGAGTAGCTGGGACTACAGGCGTGTGTCACCACACCCAGCTAATTTTTGTATTTTTAGTGCAGACAGGATTTCACCATGTTGACCAGGATGGTCTCGACCTCTTGACCTCGTGATCCACCTGCCTCGGCCTCCCAAAGTGCTGGGATTACAGGCGTGAACCACCACATCCAGCTACTTTTGTATTTTTAGGAGAGACGAGGTTTCACCCTGTTAGTCAGGCTGGTCTCTAACTCCTGACCTCAGGTGATCCACCTGCCTTGGTCTCCCAAAGTGCTGGGATTACAAGCATGCTCCATCGTGCCAGGCCTCAGTTGCAATTTTATAGATTATGTAGAGCTTATGGATGGCAATAAAAATGCATTTTTTAAATGAGAGTGGTGGTCAATAGTAATTTACAACTATTGCTTCGGCAAGGTTGAAAAGTTCTTTTCTGTTCAGGCCCACAGAGTAAATATTTAAGTTCTGTGGGCCATATGGGCTCTGTCGTAGTGAGCTCTGCTGTTGCAGGGTGAACGCATCCATAGACAATGCTTTTTTTGTTTTGGTTTTGAGACACTCTCTCTCTGTCACCCAGGCTGGATGGAGTGCGGTGGCACGATCTTGGCTCACTGCAACCTCTGCCTCCCAGGATCAAGCGATCCTCGTGGCTCAACCCTCAGCCTCCCGAGTACACAGGAAAATTTGGGTATTTTCTGTGGCGATGAGTTTCACCATGTTGCCCAAGATGGTCCTGAACTCCTGAGCTCAAGCAATCCTCCCACCTCTTATGTAAAAGAATGAGTGTGGCTGTGTTGCCATAAAATTTTATTAACAAAAACGTGTGACTCTAGACTACACTATTTTTCATTCACAGAGCCTACAATGCAAACGAAGTACGTGGAATGGAAACGCGCTGCGTGGTCTAGGACGTCTCTGTGTGGACCTCTGCTTCGTCTAATCCCAGCAGTGTGTGAGAGTGCTTTCCTACTCATGGACCCAGCAGTGTGTATTGCCAAACTTTTTGACTTTTGCTAGCCTGGCAGGCAAGAAAATATAATCTTTGTAGCTTTAATTTGCATTTTTCTTATTATGACTGAGATGGAACATTTTTTCATATGTTAAATGTATTTGGATTCCTTTAAGAACTGTTCATAACCCAGAGACAGAGGTTGCAGTGAGCGGATATCACGCCACTGCACTCCAGCCTGGGCAACAGAGCGAGACTTTTTTTTTTTTTTTTTAAAAAAGAACTGTTTTATTTTTATTGGGTTGTTGGCCTCTTATTGATTTAGAGGAGCATTTTATAATATTGATGGGAGATCAGTTCTTTTGACATAAGTTGAAAATATTTTCATCTATTGCTGTTTATCTTTTTACTTAATTATTTCATATCATGCAGAATTATTATTCTATAGAATTTTTTTGGATTTGTGTATATTGAATATATGAATCTCCTATTTAATGGCTTCTAGATTTTAAATCATAGTCAGAAAAAACTCCCACATTTCAAGGTTATAAAAGATTTTTCCTGTATTTTCTTCGAGATCTCTCTCTCTCTCTCTTTTTTTGAGATGGAGTCTTGCTCTGGTGCCCGGGCTGGAGTGCAGTGGCATGATCTCGGCTCACTACAACCTCCACCATCCGGGTTTAAGCGCTTCTCCTGCCTCAGTCTCCCAAGTAGCTGGGACTACAGGCGTGCACCACCATGCCCAGCTGATTTTTTTTTGTATTTTTAGTAGAGACAGGGCTTCACCATCTTGGTCAGGTTGGTTTTAAACTTCTGACCTCGTGATCCATCCGCCTTGGCCTCCTAAAGTGCTGAGATTACAGGCATGAGGCACTGCGCCTGACCTCCTTTATTTTATCTTATTTATTTATTTATTTCTTAAGATGGGGTTTCACCATTTTGGTCAGGCTGGTCTTGAACTCCCGACCTCAGGTGATCCGCCCGCCTTGGCCTCCAAAGTGCTTGGATTACAGGCGTGAGCCACTGCGCCCGGCCTGTAGGTACTTTTTAAATTTGAGAAGGGACTCACGCCGTTGCCCAGGCTGGAGTGCCGTGGTGCAGTCGCAGCTCACTGCAGCCTTGCAGCCACCACCTCCAGGCCTCGGTCGATCCCCCTGCTTCAGCATGTTGAATAGCTGGGACGACAGGCGTGCGCTACCACACTGGGCTGATTTTTTTTTTTTTTTTTTTTTTTTTGTAGAAATGGGATCTCAACATGTTGCCCTGGCTGGTCTCAAACTCCTGGACTCAAGCAGTCTACCTGCCTCGGCCTCCCAAAGTGCTGCGAGTGCAGGTGTGAGCCCTGGCACCTGGCCTGCAGGCACTCTTTATGGAATTGCATTACATGTATAGTACAGACACTGTCATCTTATGTCTGTTCATTCAAGTTTATTTTTGTGTCTGTCACAAGTATTTAAAGTTTCCCCGATGCAGGTATCGCCTATTTCCTGTTGGAAGTTTATTCCTAGGTGTTTATCGTTTCAGTTGCTATTATGTGGGCCCTTCTCTTCCGTCTTGTATTCTAACACGTGGTTGTTTGTGGCTTCACCTTTGTTCCACTCAACAGTCTACTTACCTGGCAATACGTTCATATTCTGGACTGACCTTGCCTGCTCCACGTAAGGAATCTCCACCTCGGTGTGCCACTCTCCTGCCTTACTCACACGCTACCTCTTTCTGACCTCTTCCAGATCTCCATCTCTTTGACCCTCCCTTGGTCTTCTAGTTTTAAGGCCTCGTCAGGCCTCATTCTACGTCCAGTCACTTCCTAGACTGTGACAAATCACTTGAATAAACTCTCACACAGTTTCACAGTTCCCCCCAATTAGTCCCACCAATCTAACACCCTCAACCCCTGTCCTATAAACGCCTTCCAGTGCTAAATATAACAGGAGAAAGAGCATACTCATGCAAATCAGAAACCATGGTTGTATGGCGCAAAGTCTCACTGGAGCCTTCATCGCTGCTCACTGCTGCCTCTGCTCGTCTTTGGTTAGCTTAAGCTTCAACAGACGCACCATGAGTCCCCTACCTGCCTTCCCAATTCCCTTACACTCAACAGATGACACTGCTTCCTACTTAGCCAAGAAAACAGAAGTCGTCAGGTGCGAACTCCAAATCTTCCATTGATGAATTTACTGACATATACAGTCACCCTAATGTCCTTCCCTCTAATCCCACTCCCATCTCTTCTAGAACCTTGCTCCATCTCTTGTAGCTACTTTTTTTTTTTGAGACAGAATCTTGCTCTGTCACCCAGGCTAGAGTGCAGTGGTGCGATCTTGGCTCACTCACCCTCCGTCTCCCAGGTTCAAGTGATTCTCGTGCCTCAGCCTTCCGAGTCGCTGGAATTATAGGCATGTGCGACCTTCTGAAGTGCTGGGATTACAGGCGTGAGCCGCCTTGCCCAGCCAAATCTATTTTTTACTTGTCCTCTCTACTGGTTTCTTCCCTGCAGCATTATAAACAAGTAAAATCGTTCCTGCTTAGAACAATTATTCTTTTTTTCAGACACCGTCTTGTTCTGTTTCCCAGGCTAGAGTGCAGGGATACTACTGTAACTCACTGCAGCCTTGACCTCCTGGGCTCAAGTGATCCTCCTACTTAGCCTCCCAAGTAGCTGAGACTACAGGCTCACACCTCCATATCCGGCTAACTTTTACATTTTTTGTAGAGATGGTGCCTCACTATTTTGCCCAGGCTGGTCTTGAACTCCTGGGCTCAAGAGATCCTTCCAAGTCTCCCAAAGTGCTGGCATGAGCCACTGAGCCTGGCCTAGAACAATCCTGCTTTGACACTACCTTGTGTTCTGGCTGCTAATATCCCTTTATTATTTCCCCTTCCCACTCCTCACTCTAGCTAGCTGCTGCTGCTTTTTTTTTTTTTTTTTTCTTTTTGAGACAAAGTCTTACTCTGTCACCCAGGCTGGAGTGCAGTGGCACAATCTTGGCTTACTGCAACCTCCGCCTCCCAGGTTAAGTGATTCTCCAGCCTCAGCCTCCCAAGTAGCTAGGATTATAGGCACCCACCTCCACACCTGGCTAAGTTTTGTATTTTTAGTAGAGATGGAGTTTCACCATGTTGGTGAACCCCAGGAGGCTGGTGTCAAACTCCTGATCTCAAGTGATCCACCTGCTTTCGTCTCCCAAAGTGCTGGGATCACAGGTGTGAGGTGTGAGCCACTGCGCCCAGCTCTCACACTAGTTGCTTTAAAAATATTACATCACACCTGTAATCCCAGCACTTTGGGAGGCTGAGCTGGGTAGATCAGGAGGTCAGGAGTATGAGACCAGCCTGACCAACATGGTGAAACCCTGACTCTATTAAAAATACAAAAATTAGTAGGGCTTGGTGGTGTGCGCCTGTAGTCCCAGCTACTCAGAAGGCTGAGGCAGAAGAATTTGTTGAACCCCGGAGGTGGAGGTTGCAGTGAGCCGAGATCGCACCACTGCACTCCAGCCTGGTGACAGAGTAAGACTCCGTCTCTGGAAAAAAAAAAAAAGAATATTATATACTTGCTAGCTCTACTTTTTTCTTTCTACCCTCCCTCTGTTGTTCACACAACAGTGTACACAAACTGACTGCTCTTCTAATCATCCCCCTGTCAGTTCCTTTATTAATATAATTACCAATCTTCTTGCTGCTAAATCTACTGGGTATTTTCCAGGTCTCAGCTTAGCTTAGAAAAGATTTTAGATAAATAAGGACTAGCAAATGTCAATAACAATGAGACACTGAGTACCCTAGCGGGTGTGCAGAATTAGGTTGCATAAGTTCTATCATTCTCTTAGCCTGCTGACAAACAGAAATGTCTGACTACATTCTCTCAGGGGAAGCACTGGTTATGTCTCACAGGATAATGAACAAATGCAAGCCATCTCCCTAGAGAATACGGTTCGGCTGCCTGTCCTTCAGAATAGATGTGAAAAAAATCACTTGCTCAAGCTTATCTGTGAATCTGTGAACCAAGAGCCTTGGACACCAACATATAGATGCACGATGAAATTTGGAAGTTTTCTTGTCTTTTTCTTTTTTTTTTTTTGGAGACAGAGTCTTGCTCTGTTGCCCAGGCTGGAGTGCAATGGTGCAATCTTGGCTCACTGCAACCTCTGCCTCCCAGATTCAAGCAATTCTCCTGCTTCCATCTCCCGAGTAGTTAGGATTCCAGGCACGTGCTACCATGTCCATTTTTGTATTTTTAGTAGAGATGGGGTTTCACTGTGTTGGCCAAGCTGGTCTCAAACTCCTGACCTCAAGTGATCTGCCCAACTCGGCCTCCCAAAGTGCTGGGATTACAGGCATAAGCCACTGTGCCCAGCCAAAATCTGAAAGTTTTCCTCAGTTAGCAATTATTTTTTCGAGTTTGTAATCTGTGGAGAGGGATACAACAGGAGACAGCGTGGGTCCTACAGATGGCAGCATATGTGCTGGGAAAAGGAATAGCTCTGCTCTCTGCTGTAGTTCCCTGCCCTGGAAATTTACCTGAAAAGGGAGTTTTCCGATTTGTTCCTTTAGTTTCCTATTCCCCAGGTCTGGAGATGTGGAATGCTGTAGAAATAAGTCCCAGTGTTGTCAGGGCTTCTTGACAACATGTCCTAATTACTAGCCTCTATTCATGAAATGTGAACACCGGTTAGGTCAAAATTCTGGTTCAGAGAGGCTGAGAGATCTGAGGCTGAAACAAGAATAAGGTTTTCTACCTAGGATCACCTACAGCATTAAAAGCAAGAAGGATAGCCAAGTCAAAGTCAACTTGAAAAGGCTGAAGAGTTTCAACAACAGAAAACAAATCCAAATGATGAAGCCAGGTGCCAGAGCAGAGTCAGAGTGGGATTCACAGAGACGCGGGGTTCACCTGGTGTCGTGAACCAGAGTAGAAACGACCTCACTCAGCATCTGGCATGCAGTCAGCAGTCCACTCCTTGTTAAAACAGCCAGGCACAACATTGTAGGTGGTATGCCAGCAACAGGAAGCTAAGGTGGTTGGGAATTTTTTTCCCAAGAAATCCCATATTTAAGGGAATGCTTTAAACAAAAGAGTATAGAGCCAACAGATCAGGTGTTGAAATATTTAAGTAAAATGACAGCATGACACTAATAAACAAAAACATAATCTAAATTCTTTTTTTTATTTTTGAGATGGAGTTGAGCTCTGTTACACAGCCTGGAGTGCAGTGGCATGATTTTGGCTCACCGCTACCTCCGCTCCCAGGTGTAAGCAATTCTGCCTCAGCCTTCTGAGTAGCTGGGCCTACAGGTGAATGCCATCATGGCTGGCTAATTTTCTGCATTTTTAGTAGAGACATGGTTTCACCATGTTGGCCAGGGTGGTCTTGAACTCCTGACCTTAAGTGATCGTCCGCCTTGGCCTCTCAAAATGCTGGGATTACAGGCGTGAACCGCCATGCCCGGCCCTAACCTAAATTCTGACAGAATGTGGGTGAAATACTGGGACTAGAAACGGAGAAATGGGAAAATGATACAGAAGGGCTAGTTAAAAGCACTTTACTGCAGAGTGGAACAGCCAGTCCATTGGGGTACATATCTTTAGGAAAATAAGGAGGAAGAAATGCATAAAAGGGACAGGTGTAGATAAGAGAGAGGCTGGAAGAGACAAGAATCATGTGCATCACCAGCCAGGGTGGAAGAATGTTTTCAGAAGGCTAAGTCAACACAATCCTAACTGGCTTTGTAGCCACTGGATTAGACTGGAAGGAAATCAGTGGTAATCTCCAAGAAAACAATGTCAGTAGCACAGGTAGGAATTGGGGTTATATCACAAAGGAGAGCAAGATAATTAGAAATTAGGCTGTCAGTTGCAGACAAGTGTAAAGAGCTTGATGATAAAAGGAAAAAGAAAAGATGAAAAATAAATCAAAATGGCAGAAGATTTTTGATATGGAAAAGAAAGATTTTAAAAAAATTTCTTCTAGGATCATCTCTCATGGAAAAGAAAGATTTAAAGAATACTGAGAGGGGATGTATAAATCAAAAATACAAAGAAAATGCCATGTGGATATCTGCAATATCAAGGTATTTATGGGTGTTTAAATGGATACTTTCAAAATAACCTCATTTTGTGTGCATTTTTAAAACAATAAGTATATGCTATCTGTTCAATGAGAAAAAATTAAGAGCCATTTCAACTTTGGAAAAATATCAAATACAAACTGATTTTTTTTCAAAAGCCTGAGTATTCCTTAAATCCCACAGGGAGATTTTTGGAGCACTGCATTGAGTGGTTCAGAAGTGGCTGCTTTCCCTTGCTAAGCAGCAGTGCCCAAGAGTGTGCACTTACCTGGATAAGTGTCTAGCAGGCTGTCTCTTCCTATCACCCACTCTTCCTCTAGCTCCAACTGCGCGATTACCTCTGGCTTATAAAGCTGATGCCCTATTCACAGAAGAAACATACATCTTAGGAGTTTATACTGGGAACAAAATTCTCGTTCAGACACATTCCCAACCCTTTTAGTCTTGAGAGCCTCTGGAGGGGAGACTTCAGAGGCAGCAAAATAAAGCTATCATCTCAAACTCAATTAAGACGTTCCCCTGGAGGAGAAAGAGCAGAAAATAAAGGTCTCTGACTCCAACACTGATTAGCATTCTTCTGTTCTGGCCCAAACTGTATTCACAGAAGCTCTGGAGGCTTCCTCTACTTGAGGAAATAAACCTGTGTGAATGGTCTCCAGTTTCACAGGGACGCCATCCTCACCCAGTGCGACCAGATTTCTGTAGTTTTCCAGCATCACGTCTCGGTAGAGGTCCTTCTGGGCAGGGTACAGCTGGTCCCATTCCTCTCTGGTGAAGTCCACAGCCACATCCTGAAACGTCAGTGATTCCTGAAACATCAAGCACATCCCTGCTCAGGCAAAAGCTGTTCTTCCAGGGACCCTCAGGGGAGGGGGTAAAAATGCAGCACCAGGATATCTAAGCCATTGTGCTGATGGTCTTTACGACTCTGAGTCAATCAGGTCAAACTTTTTTTTTTTTTTAAAAATTAGTACCTTTCTATCATCTCTCCAGGCAAAAACATAAATGAAACAATTTCTGTGTTTGAATTTTTACAATTTGCTGCAGGGGGAAAATGACTCTCATTTCATCTAAACGATTAAAAAACTACAAGCAGACCTTAGAGACAGTGTGGGTTGGGTTTCAGACACCACAATAACATTGCAATAAAGGGAGTCAGACGGATTTGTTGGTTTCCCAGTGCCTACAAAAGTTCAATTCACCCTGTCTTGTAGTCTGTTAAGTGTGCAGTGGTGATGTCTAAAGAAATGATGTGTATACCTTAATTTAAAATACTCTATTGCTAAAAAATGGTAATGATCATCTGAACCTTCAGCAAGTTGTAATCTTTTCACTGGTGGATGGTCTTGCCTTGATGTTGATGGCTGCTGACTGATCAGGGTGGTGGTTGCTGTAGGATGGGGTAGCTGTGGCAACTTCTTAATATAAGACAATAATAAGGCCGGGTGCGGTGGCTCACGCCTGTAATTCCAGCACTTTGGGAGGCTGAAGCAGGCGGATCACAAGGTCAGGAATTTGAGACCAGCTTGGCCAACATAGTGAAATCTCATTTCTACTAAAAATGCAAAAATTAGCCAGGTGTGGTGGCATGCACCTATAATTCCAGCTACTTGAGAGACTGAGGCAGGAGAATTGTTTGAACTCTGGAGGCAGAGGTTGCAGTGAGCTGAGATTGTGCCACTGCACTCCAGCCTGGGCAACAGAGAGGAACTCTTTCTCAGAAAAAAAAAAAAAAATGTTGGACTTTCTGGCCAGGTCCAGTGGCTCACACATTAAATGCAGAGTGACTTGAGGTCAGGAGTTCGAGACCAGCCTGACCAACATGGAGACACCCCATCTCTACTAAAAATACAAAATTAGCTGGGTGTTGGTGGTGCATGCCTGTAATCCCAGTTACTTGAGAGGCTGAGGCAGGAAAAATCGCTGGAACTCAGGAGGAAGAGTTTTCGGTGAGCCAAGATTGTGCCATTGCACTCCAGCCTGGGTAACAGAGCAAAACTCCATCTTAAAAAAAAAAAAGAAAGAAAAAAGATTTTATGTCACGTACTAGCTGCTCAAAAAATATTTACTGAATGAATCATCTTCCTTCTGAACATAATAAATGGTTCCAGAAAATTAAAACTAACTCCTTGGGCTACAATGTGGAAAAGCAAACATGCCACCTTAGTTCTAGATGTCTTTCTATTCCTGTCTTTGGAGAGTCTTACAGTTAATTAAGAATAAACTAAATGGGCCAGGTGTGGTGGCTTACACCTGTAATCCCAGCACTTTGGGAGGCCAAGACAGGCAGATTCCCTGAGGTCAGGAGTTTGAGACTAGCCTGGCCAACATGGTGAAACCCTGTCTCTACTAAAAATACAAAAAAAAAATGAGCCAGGTGGTGGCGTGCGCTTGTAGTCACAGCTACTCAGGAGGCTAAGAAAGGAGAATCGCTTGAACCCGGGAGGTGGAGGTTGCAGCTAGCTAAGATTGCGACACTGCACTCCAGCCTGGGTGACAGAGTAAGACTCCGTCTCAAAATAAATAAATAAATAAATAAATAAACCAAATGAATGTATTCCTTGAAACCCAAAGACCCCAAAGCACTAAAATACCAAATAAAAGCTCAGCTCCCGCTGACGGTCTCCTCATTGTCCCTGCTCTTGCTCAAGTTTTATTTTCTGTCTGCAGTGGTCCCGTTTTCTCTAATCTCCAAAGTCGACCTGCTGGTATCAGCACAAATTCAAACTCTGCCTTTTTCATGAAGGCCTCCCTCACCCCTGGTGTCAATCAGACTCCTTCCTTCTCCCAGCTCCTGCTGTATTTGCTGTCTTTTGTATTCACAGTAGCATCCAACATTACACTTTTTTTTTTGAGACAGTCTCACTCTGTCGCTTAGGCTGGAGTGCAACGGCACAATCTTGGCTCATTGCAACCCCCGTCTCCCAGGTTCGAGCAATTCTCCTGCCTCAGCCTCCCGAGTAGCTGGGACCACAGGCGTGTGCCACTGCACCCGGCTAATTTTTGGATTTTTAGTAGAGACGGGGTTTCACTGTTTTAGCCAGGATGGTCTCGATCTCCTGACCTCGTGATCCACCTGCCCTGGCCTCCCAAAGTGCTGGGATTACATGCCCAGCGTTTTTTTTTTTTTGAGACAGGAGTTTCGCTCTTGTTGCCTGGCACGATCTCAGCTCACTGCAACCTCTGCTTCCTGGGTGCAAGCGATTCTCCTACCTCAGCCTCCCAAGTAGCTGGGAATATAGGCATGTGCCCCCATGCCTGGCTAACTTTGTGTTTTTAGTAGAGATATGGCTTCTCCATGTTGGTCAGGCTGGTCTCAAACTCCTGACCTCAAAATCCCAAAGTGTTGGGATTACAGGCATGAGCCACCGTGCCTGGCATATGCATTTTTGAATATTAGTTGTGTGATATGGGTTTTAAAAAGCCCCCCAGGCTGCCTGTGGTGGCTCACACCTGCAATTCCAGCACTCTGGCAAGCAGAGGTGGCTTGAGACCAGGAGTTTGAGAAGAGCTTGGGCAGTATAATGAAACCTTGCCCCTACAAAAAACAAACAAAAATCCCCTTCAATGAGTTTACTGGCTACAAAAGGATAATGATTATCACATATAATTGGAATGATAGAAATCCTATCAGAAGCAACTGAGACTGGTATCTGATGCGTCAAGCAAAAAGATGGCTAAACTAGAGATCCATAAAAGAGATCTTAAATATTTTCACTTAAAACATATAAATGTGCCTTCATTTTCTCATCTTTGGAAATGAAACTAAGCCTCTTCTATGAGTGATTTTGAAGACTGAGTTCTCACACCTATAATGCAACAGTTTCTGTTTCATGAAGTTGGAACAAGCAACTAACATTTGAGAAATAATACTCGTGGAGGAATCCTGAGATTTTAGTAAGTTTTCTTCAGTGATTTAGTATTGTTCACACCTAATTTGATAGCATTTTTTTTTTCTTTTTCCTTTTTCTTCACAGGCCTACCAGCCAGAGATAGCAATTTTTAAGAAGTGACAGCATTTATCAACTCTTTCCAAAGCATTTGACTAAACAACTCTCATTGCACTCAAATTCATCAGTTTATCTAACGCTGAATCAGATTACAGAATCACAACAGGCTTAAACAGGTTTTGGAAGAGATACAACAGATGCTTGAGAAACATTCATTTGTGATAGATGTTATCCTCAGGCATACTTAATAATCCCATTAGCTCCAAGCAGTCCTAGGGGCCTGGGCATCAGTCACTGCGTTCACAGAGAGAATGTAAGCATCTTTTAGATTCTAGTGAGCTATTTTAGGTTGATTAAAAGACAATCCATTGTCCCATTGTTTTCTTCACAACATCCAGCACAGACAAGAATTCATGAAATTGAGTCTGGTGAAAATGCTGGAAGGAGAGAAGAGCTAGAAAGAGCTACATAGCTGAATGGAAAACATGCTGCAGAGAATATATCATCTGTCACATGAATCTCCTGGGCTCTGGAATTTTGGGATTCAGAACTTGTGAGAAGTGAAAAAGTAAAAGTGCCCACATTCTTAGAACTGTCATGGCATTTCAGAGAGAAAAACTGAACTTACCTGGGACCTCACCATCTGTGAGCCATCATTCACTTCTTTCTCCTCCATGTTCTCTTCCTGAGAAAAAACAGCACTCTGAGAAGGCATAACTAGGAAAAGAAGAAGCATCTTGTTAATACATGATATGAAGGCTAAATTCAAATCCTGGAGCTTCTGCTTTGTGTAGGAATGGCAGATACTACAGAGAAGCCCTCTAAGACATAAGCTTAAAGGCTGTGCCATCCCTATTCCTCTATGACATTAAGGAATTCAATGCAGAACTGTCTTTCTTCTGTGGTGCAACTTCCCTTGCTGCGGCCTCAGGAAGCTCAGGGGTTTTCAGCCCTCGCTACATACCGGGGGAAATTTAAGAAGCCAGTGCTCAGCCCTGACACTCAGAGATTTGAATTTAATTGATCTGGGGTGGGTCTGAGCAACAGCATTTACAATTTTAAAGTTTCCAAATGACTCTAAGTGTACATGAGAACCACTGGGATAAACTGATGGAGAGGACATTGGTGAGGGCCCGTTCTTACTCTTTATCCCCACAAGGAATGAATTCACTCTAACACGTACACTGCAGAGATCTGCCTCTCCTCTCCTCTAAGGTGATCCCTCCAATATACAAAGGAGACATCACTATTCTCACTTTTCTGAGTGTTTACCTTCCTTTTTGAGTCTCCGGAGTCAGTCTTCCACTGGGATTACACCTCTTTGCAGTTCTGAGGTTGTAATGTCACTGAAGCTCTGTTATCTTCCACATGACAGTCAGAAGACACACCAGGATCAGCAGCTTGAGGATCTGGGGCAGTTCCTGAAAGTTGATTTGCAGTGCCTTATGGGGAACAGCCACTCCCTGGTTCTAAAGGTGCCCCATCTCTGATGACAGCCTCAGGAGCCAGTGGATAGCCACAAGAATGATTTGCTTCCAGGGGTGGCCACTCTCAGAATCTTGCCTTGTTCATGCCGAGTTGAGATGTAGGGGGTCTCGAAGGTTGTTATTACCTTTTTTTTCTCTCTCTAAAAGCATCAATTCCTCAGGTACACGTTTCACTACGGTATTCAAATCTGCATCCTGGCAGGGATCTTGTAAAATAGAATTTCAGGTTGAAGACCTGTAAGGAGATGCACCAGGGTCAGCAGAAGAAATCCAGCAGTTTCAGCCACCTAGGGACTTACAGAGTCTGTAAAGAGACATACAAACCATTCATACAGACAGAGCACAGTCAGGTGTGGCATTCTTTAATCAAAAAGCACTTTTACAATTTCTCAGATTCACACATTGCAAAAGGCAGAGATGTGTACATGTATCAATGACAACAAATTCAGCCTCAGTCCTTTCCTAAACTTTTCCAGAACAGAGAACACATGCTCTTTGCCTAGAGAAACAGTGACCGTTTTCTTTTTTTTTTTAAAGACGGGGTTTCACCATGTTGGTCAGGCTGGTCTTGAACTCCCAACTTCAGATGATCTGCCTGCCTTGGCCTCCAAAGTGCTTGGATTACAGGCGTGAGCCACCACGCCCGGCCAACAGTTTTCTTTAGAAAGATGGAAAAACATGTGTTTCATCAACAACAGAGTAATTTGATTTGCTAATAATCATGAAGGAATACATTTTTTTTCTGTTCACAAAGGTTGACCTGAGAAATCTTTTTTAAAATGCGAGTGATGGAAATAAAGAAAGAAGCCATTTCTGAGGAGCAATTTTTTGAAAGAGAAAACTGCAGTTCCAGTGAAATGGCCCTGTGAGACGAGGCAGCGTTTCACGGCCCAAGGCATGGCAAGAATCTGACATTTCAAAACCCCTTCACTAAAACGTTTCAGGAGTGATTTAAAAGCACTTTAAGAAATAGGTTCTGCATTCTCCAAGCATAAGCTTGGGAGAAACTCCACAGTCAGGAGAAGCAGACAGGTTTTCCCCAGAAAGAACCAAAGTTCACGTAAATGACCGTGGCCGGAGGGGAAGGCTGGGAGAGTCCTGGAACCTGCCAGAGAACCCACGGGTAGAAGCTGGGGTGCAGTGTAGCCGGGCGTGGTGGCTCACACTTGTAATCCCAGCACTTCGGGAGGCTGAGACAGGCAGATGATGTGAGGCTAGGAGTTTGAGACCAGCCAGGGCAACATGATGAGGCCCCGTTTCTATAAAACATACAAAAATTTACTAGGTATGATGGCTTGTGCTTGTAGTCCCAGCTACTTGGGGGGCTGAGGTGGAAGGATTGCTTGAGCCTGGGAGGTGGAGGTTGCAGTGAACCAAAATCACGCCACTGCACTGAAGCCTGGGTGACAGAGTAAGACCTGTCTCAAAAAACAAAACCAAAACCAAAAAGCCCTCAGCAAACCAGGCATCAAAGGAACATACCTCAAAAAAATGAAAGCCCCCAGCACTTTGGGAGGCCAAGGCAGGCAGATCACGAGGTCAGGAGATTGAGACCATCCTAGCCAACATGGTGAAACCCCATCTTTACCAAACTAAAAAACAAAACAACAACAACAAAAACCACCTGGGCCTGTGGCGCACGCCTGTAGTCCCAGCTACTCGCGAAGCTGAGGCAGGAGAATCGCTTGAATCCAGGAGGCAGAGATTGCAGGGAGCCGAGATCGCACCTCTGCACTACAGCCTGGGCAACACTGCGAGACTCTGTCTCAAAAAATAATAATAATAAAATAAATAAAAGCTATATTATGACAAACCCACAGCCAACATCATACTGAATGGGGAAAAGCTGAAAGCATCCCCCTAAGAACTAGAACAAGACAAGGATGCACACTCTCACCACTCCTATTCAACATAGTACCGCAAGTCCAGCCAGAGAAATCAGGAAAGAGAAAGAAATAAAGGGCATTCACATTGGAAAAGAGTAAGTCAAACGATCTCTGTTTGCTGATGACATAATCTGATACCTAGAAAACCCTAAAGATTTGATAAATGACTTCAGTAAAAGTTTCAAGATACAAATTAGTGTATAGTGGCTCACACCTATAATCTCAGCATTTTGGGAGGCTGAGGTGGGAGGATAGCTTGAGCCTAGGAGTTTCAAGACCAGCTTGGGCAACATAGTGACACCCTGTGTCTATTAAAAAAAAAAAAAATATATATATATATATATATATATATATATATATATATACACACACACACACCCCCCTAAGAATACATTTAACCAAAGATGTGAAAGATCTCTATAAGGAGAATTACAAAACACTGATGAAAGACATAGTTGATGACACAAACAATCAACAATCCTATGCTTATGGATTTGAAGAATCAATATCGTTAAAATGGCCATACTGTTCAAAGCAATCTACAGATTCAACACAATTCCTATCAAATTACCAATGTCATTTTTCACAGAATTAGAAATAATAATCCTAAAATTCATAAGGAACCAAAAAAGAGTCTGAATAATCAAAGCAATCCTAAGCAAAAAAATAAAGTTGGAGGCATCATATTATGTGACTTCAAATGATACAAGGCTAGTAAACAAAGTAGCATGGTACTGGTGAAAACAGACACACAGATCAACTGAACAGAATACAAAATCCATAAATAAAGCCACACACCTGCAGTCAACTGGTCTTTGACAAAGTTAACAAAAATATACATGGAGAAAAGACATCCTATTCGGGAAACTCGGAGAGCCACGTGTAGAAGAACAATACAGGACCCCTGTCTTTTTTTTTTTTTTTTTTTTTCAAGACGGAGTCTTGCTCTGTTGCCAGGCTAGAGTGCAGTGGCATGATCTCAGCTCACTGCAACCTCCAACTCCCTGGTTCAAGTGATTCTCCTGCCTCAGCCTCCCAAGTAGCTGGGATTACAGGTATGCACCACCACGCCCAGCTAATTTTTTGTATTTTCAGTAGAGATGGGGTTTCACCATGTTGACCAGGCTGGTCTCAACCTCCTGCCCTCGTGATCCACCTGCCTTAGCCTCCCAAAGTGCTGGGATTATAGGTGTGAGCCACCACGTTTGGCAGGGACCCCTATCTTTTACCATCTACAAAAATTAACTCAAGATGGATTAAATTAAAACCTATGCATAAGACCTGAAATTATAAGAAACCTGGAAGAAAACCTAGGAAAACCCCTTGTGGACACTGGTCCTGGCAAAGAATTTATGATTAAGACCTCAAAAGCAAATGCAACAAAAGCAAAAATAGAGAACTGGGGCTTAAACTAGAAAGCTCTGCACCACAAAAAAATTTTTCAACAGAGTAAACAGACATCCTACATAACAAGAGGAAATATTTGCAAATCATGCTACCTGACAAAGGATTAATATCTAGAATCTACAAATAACTCAATAAGAAAAAAATCAAATAACTCCATCAAAAAGTAAAGCATACAAGTGACCGACAAACATGACTTACCAACAGTGAAATGCAAATTCAAACCACAGGGCGATATAAGGCGATATCATAACATCAGTCAGAATGGCTACGATTAAAAAGTCAAGGCTAGGTGCGGTGGCTCATGCCTGTAATCCCAGCACTTTGGCAGGCCAAGGTGGGCGGATCATGAGGTCAGGAGTTCGAGACCAGACTGGCCAACATGATGAAACCCCGTCTCTACTAAAAAATACAAAAATTAGCTGGGCATGGTGGTGGGTGCCTATAATCCCAGCTACTTGGGAGGCTGAGGCAGTGAACTGTTTGAACCTGGGAGGTGGAGGTTGCAGTCAGCCGCAATCATGCCACTGCATGCATTCCAGGCTGGGCAACTGAGCAAGACTCTGTCTCAAAAAAACCAGCATGGTGATTTCTCAAAGAACTACCAATTGAGATTTCTCGATAGAATTACCATTAGACCCAGCAATCCCACTACTGGGTATCTATCCAAAGACAAATAAATTATTATATAAAAAAAGACACTTGCACTTGTATGCGTATCATAGCACCATTCACAATAGCAAAGTCATGGAATCAACCTCAGTGTCCATCAATGGACGACTCGATAAATAAAATGTCATGTATATACAACGGGGAATACTAGGCAGCCATAATGAAGAATGAAATCATGCCTTTTGTAGCAACATGGATGCAGCTGGAGGCGGTCATCCTAAGTGAAACAACTCGGACAGAAAATCAAAGACTGCAGGTTCTCGCCTGTAAATGGGAGCTAAACAATAGGTACATGTGGACATAAGAGGGGAACAACAGACACGGGGGACTCCAAAAGCAGGGAGGGTGGGACAGGGGTTACTGCTGAAAGATTACCTACGAGGTGCAGTGTTCACTACCGGAGTGTGGGTACATCAGAAACCCAGACCTCATCACTATGCAGCATGTCTATGTAACACACCTGCCCATGGAATATCATGCAGCCACGAAAAAGAATGAAACTACAGCTGCTGCAGAAACATGAGTGAACTGACTTCAGGGTGAAGCCTGTTAATGAATACAGGACGAAGACAGTATCTGCAGTTTCTAGGGCCTAATATTTAAATACGTGAATGGCAGGCACAACTGGAAGGCAGTGAACCTAAACATTTAAAAATTAAAAATCTCAGGCTGTGCGTGGTAGCTCACACCTGTATTCCCAGCACTTCTGGAGGTTGAAGCAGGCAGGGTACCTGAGGTCAGGAGTTTGAGACCAGCCTGACCAACATGGAAAAACCCCGTCTCTACTAAAAATACAAAATTACCGGGGCATGGTGGTGCATGCCTGTAATCCCAGCTACTCGGGATGTTGAGGCAGGAGAATCGCTTGAACCCAGGAGGCAGAGGCTGCGGTGAGCCGAGATCACACCACTGCACTCCAGCCTGGACAACAAGAGCAAAACTCCATCTCAAAAATAAAAAAAAATGAAAACCTCTCACCTCTATATTGACTCTCCAGTGCCTAAAAAGAAGGAAACCCCACAATACCAGGCTATGCAGTATGTCCAGAGTGCTCCTTGCTACAAAAGCTTTCAAAAAGGACAATGAAATTTTACATTTTTCTCAGCAAAAATGCCAACATAGGAAGCAAACAGGGATGGAACACATGTAAAAAGGGATTTCAGCTGGCTAACAAGATCCCCAGAAACAGGATCTAAAAGGGTGGAGAGGCCTTCCCTGCTGCAGAAAACATTACAACCTAAATACTGGCTTTTAATTACGCTGATTTCTGACCACAGAGCTCTCAAATAAAAAGTCTTTCCAAATCTCTCACCAGATTTCAGCCAGGGCAAACCTCAAGTAGGTCTCCCTCTTCAGGTTTTCTGATTCTAAAACCAGCTTTCCCCTACTAATTGTGCATGCAAATGAATTACTTTACCTTTCGAAGGATCTCATTTTGGCTACTGCGTCTTATGACCACCCCGTTAGGTGGGTCCAGTTTCCTAGGTATTTACAAGAGGATGCCCCATATGTGTTATACACAAGCCCAGCTGGTGATGGTCACAAATGAAAAACCAAGCCCCAAACCCCCAAAATAAAACACAGATGCAATCTTAAAAGCACACTCTATAAAACAAGACCATAGGAGCCACACTGCCAGTCCCTTCCCCTAACCTCCATCCTGAGGCAGAGGCAGAAACACTTTGACATGAATTTTCTGCTGTGACACAGGCAGAAAATAAAGGTAGTTTTCTGCAGATATATTTTTTACCCAAATCTCATCTTGAATCTGCAGATATCTTGACTTGAATCTCCTGTCCAAAGACAGAGATTGAAGCCTTCACTCTTAAGGAAAAGGGAAGATTTGAAAAACAGCCCAAATAATGTCTACACCTTCACCCAAAGAGTGGGAAGTCTGAATTCAGGAGAATTTACCCAAAACACCTGGTGGGACGTCTGAGGCTGGGGAGTTCATGCTGGTGCCAAGTGCCCCTTTCAAACAGAAAGACTGGTGTTGAGTGAGAGTCACTCTCAATCCTGCCTCCCTACACCAGGTATGTTGACCTAAAAGGAAGAAGTTGAGGCAAAGTAAGTGAAGAGCTTATTTGGGCCAAGCTTGAGGATTGCAACTTGGGAGCATAGATTCAAGTTGCCATAAAAATACACTCTGATTAACAATAGTTATAAGTTGATTTTTTTTTTTTTTTTTTTTTTTTGAGACGGAGTCTTGCTCTGTCACCCAGGCTAAAGTGTAGTGGCAAGATCTTGGCTCAGTGTAACATCCGCCTCCTTGGTTCAAGTGATTCTTCTGCCTCAGTTTCCTGAGTAGCTGAAACTACAGGCACATGCCACAAGGCCAGCTAAGTTTTGTATTTTTAGTAGAGACGGGGTTTCACTGTGTTGGCCAGGCTGGTCCCGAACTCCTGACCTTATGATCCACCTGCCTCATGCTCCCAAAGTGCTAGGATTACAGCTGTGGGCCACTGTGTCCAGCCATAAGTGGATTTTTAAAGGAAAATAAGAGGCAGTTCCTGAGTTGTTTACAAGAAATCCACATTGAAATCACATAAGGTACTGATTGGCTGTACATCGTTCTTTGTATCATAAATTCCAGGAATGTGAAGACAACGGGTGAGTCTGGAACAAAATGAATCTAAACAAGTGTGCCCTGCATGGGTGCAATGGGGCAGTGTTTTTATTCCATTTTTATTTTCTCAGTACAAACTGAAGAGGACTCCAGAGATTACCTAATTGTAGTTTTCCCAACGTGCGCTAAATTAGTTTTTTATGTCTGTTACAAAAAGGGGACAAACTGAATTTGGAAAATGCTGGCTTCAACAAAGTTAAATACGTTTCTTTCCTATAATCTTAAGAGATTTTCATATGGTAATATACATCCTAGATCCCAGAAACCCCCAAAGGGATGTCAAATATATTATGTATTATATACATTATTTCCCACATGTATTTAATTTGAAAATATTTTTTATGGCAACTGATGGGACTAGGGTTCCATAGAATACACCTTTGGAGGTGCTGATTTAGTTCTCAGTTCTTTGGTTTAAGGAAGGATCCTGAAGTTAAAGATTGTGAAGGAGCTGGTTCTAGAAGCTGGGTCTCCTGATTCAGTCTTGGGCTCTTCCCAGTGCCTTGATATCCATGTGAGATTGGTTCCAGAACCCCCATGGATACCAAAATCCCTGCCTAAGGAACACCAGTGAAGCTCACTGCTGTGTAGTGGTTCTGTCTGAGCTGTGTATTAGACACACTTGCAGTGACTTTAAAATACACAGACGTAAATACGTAGACACCCAGGTTCCACGCGAGAGCTACTAAGTCAGAATCTGCAGAGGTGAAGTCGGCCATCTACATATTTTTTAAATGCCCCTCAAGTGATTTTGATCCAAGCCAGAGCTCAGAACAACTATCAGAACCTTTCATTTCCTTGACTTCCTCAACCTCAATGTTTTTCACCATCTTTCCACTTCAGTCACCCACTTCTGGGGCCACACCAGTTCTGAAATGTTTCTTAGGCCGCTCGCACCTGTAATCCAGCACTTTGGGAGGATGAGGCAGGCGGATCACTTGAGGTCAGAAGTTCGAGACCAGCCTGACCAACATGGTGAAACCCCGTCTCTACTAAAAATGCAAAAATTAGCCGGGCATGGTGGTGCATGCCTGTAATCCCAGCAACTCAGGAGGCTGAAGCAGGAGAATGGCTTGAGCTGAGGGGTGAAGACTGCAGTGAGCAGAGATCACGTCACTGCACTCCAGCCTGGGCGACAAGAGACCCTGTCCTAAAATAATAATTTAATGTCTCTCCAACATTAAAACTCTCCTGGCCACACACCCCTTTTGCAACTCCCATCCTTTTTTTCAAGGCCACAACTCTTCAAAAAATTGTCAATACTTACTCTACTTCCTCATTGCCCATTTCTCAGTTCTCTGTAATCTGGCTTTTGTTTCTACCCTCAAACTGCTCTGGTTATGGCCACCAAAAACCTTTATGATGTTCATGCAACCAACCCCATTCCTTCCTTTTTTTTGGCTCTGTTGTCCTGGCTAGGGTGCAGTGGTGTGATCTTAACTCCCTGCAACCTCTTCCTCCTGGACCCAAGCCATCCTCCCAAATCAGCCTCCCGAGTAGCTGGGACTACAGGTGTACGCCACCACACCTGGCTAGTTTTTTTATTTTTAGTAGAGATGAGGTTTCATCATGTTGCCCAGGGTGGTCTCAAACTCCTGAGCTCAAGTGATCCGCCCGCTTCAGCCTCTCAAAGTGCTGGGATTACAGGTGTGAGCCACCAGGCCTGGCCTGACCTCATTACTTCTTCCAAGACAGTATCTGATACTGGTAATGGGTGACTCTTGCTTTACTTCCACCATTTCTCTCAGGGGGCTGTGATCTAATCTCTTTTCCTTTGCCTGCTTTTTACCTGTTGCTGCTTCTTAGGTTTTCCCAAGATCTACTCTCATTTCTCTGTAGTTGACTTACAGCGATCTTAAAAAGATGCAAACCTGATCGTATCAGTCTCACCCTTAAAATTCTTCAGGGCATCCTGCCACCTTAGGTTGGAGCAGAAAGCCATACAGAATCCTATGACTGGGCTGGGCACGGCAGCTCATGCCTGTAATCCCAGCACTTTGAGAGATGGAGGCAGGTGGACCACCTGAGGTCGGGAGTTCGAGACCAGCCTGACCAACATGGAGAAACCCTGTCTTAACTAAAAATACAAAATTAGCTGGGTTTGGTGGCGGGCACCTATAATCCCAGCTACTCAGGAGGCTGAGGCAGGAGAATCACTTGAACCCAGGAGGCGGAAATTGCAGTCAGCCAAGATCACACTATTGTACTCCAGTCTGGGCAACAAGAGCAAAACTCCATCTCAAAAAAAAAAAAGGAGAAAAAAGAATCCTATGACACTGCTTCCTGCTCTCTGCAGTCACTCTCCTGTTTGCTCCTGAGGCTTCATTCACAGTGACCAGCTTTTAGGTGCTGAAATGTGCCATGTGCCATCCCTCCACCACCATGATAACACCTACTCCTTTTTCTGGTCTCAGGAAAGATTTTGACATCGCAGACCAGGTGAGGGTCACTCATTTACATCTTCCTTTCCTAGGTAGCTTTATTTTTTTTTTGAGACACAGTCTTGCTCTGTTGCCCAGGCTGGAGTGCAGTGGTGTGATCTCAGCTCACTGCAACCTCCGTCTCCCGGGCTCAAGTGATTCTCCTGCCTCAGTCTCCCAAGTAGCTGGAATTACAGGCGTGTGCCAGCACGCCTGGCTAAATTTTTTGTTTTGTTTTGTTTTTGAGACAGAGTCTCACTCTGTTGCCAGGCTGAACTGCAGTGGCACAATCTCGGCTCATTGCAACCTCCGCCTCCCGGGCTCAAGTGATTCTCCCACCTCAGCCACCAGAGTAGCTGGGACTACAGGCACACACCACTACGCCCAGCTAATTTTTGTATTTTTTAGTAGAGATGAGGTTTTACCATGTTGGCCTGACTGGTCTTTATCTACTGACCTTGTGATCCGCTTAAAGTGCTGGGATTACAGGCGTGAGCCACCGCACCTGGCCAATTTTTGTATTTTTAGTAGAGATGGGGTTTCACCATATTGGTCAAGCTGGTCTTGAACTCCTGACCTCAAGTGATCCTCCCGCTTTGACCTCCCAAAGTGCTAGGATTACAGGTGTGAGCCACCACACTCGGCCATAGGTAGCATTTAAAAAAAATCACTGCAATTATTTGTCTAACAACCCTTCTTTATACTTCACCATTGTGTTATGTTAATCTCCATGAAAGCAGGAACCTGGTCTATCTGGTTAACTATATCTATTAATATTTTTAATATCCAGTGCCTGGCACATAGAAGGTACTTAATAAACATTTGCTAAATTTATAAATGAAAGGATTCTGGTGTTTGCTTTTCTATTTTTAATTTTAAAAAAACTTTTGATTTTAAACCCATTTTAGAATTACAGGAAAGTTGTAAAATAGTAGAGTTCCTGTATACCACTGACTCTGCTTGTCCTAATGTTAACAATTTACAAAACCACGGTATAATGCTCAAAACCAGGAAATAAACACTACTACAGTTTTTTTTTTTTTTTTTTTTTTAAGGTGGAGTTCTGCTCTTGATGAGGTTGGAGTGCAATGGCATGGTCTCAGCTCACTGTAACCTCCGCCTCCCTGGTTCAAGAGATTTTCCTGCCTCAGCCTTCCAAGTAGCTGGAATTACAGGCACTGGCTACCACGCCTGGCTACTGGTACAATAGTATTAACTCAAATTATTCACATTTCATTCATGTTCTTTCTCTGCTCTAGGTATTGATACACACTGCAGTAAGTTTTATTTTTCCTTAGTTTTCTCCAATCTGTAATAGTTCCTTAGGCTATCTTTCATGAGCTTGACACTTTTTTAAAAGATTCAGAAGCATTTTATAACAGTACATATATTTGAGAGATATAGGTCATATGCTTGAACATCAAGCCTGAAAGACCACCTCCCTGTTCAGACCCAGGCTCTGGAGTTCATTCTGAGCAATGCCATTTTGATTATGCAGTAAGATGAAAATTTGTCTTTACAATAGTTACAGTGACAAGAAAAATTCACACTATGTATCAAATAGCAAATTGATGAGGTGAATTATAACAGCATGACAATGAAGGAGCAAATAACCAATAGATTAACATTACTTTGTCTATTAAATGCTTCAGTGCCCCTGTATACTTACCAATGATTTAAATGGTTTAATAAACATCTAGTTTTATTACACTTTGTACTAGAATAATCTCAAAGATACAATATAATGTATTTTAGCAAAAAAGTAAAATCCTATCAGTTTTCTATTCCTTCTTCTATACTGACATTCTTTTTTTTTTTTTTAATTTTTATTTTTCGGAGATGGAGTCTCACTCTGTCACCCAGGCTGGAGTGCAGTGGTGCAACCTCAGCTCATTGCAACCCCTACCTTCTGGGTTCAAACAATTCTCCTGCCTCAGCCTCCTGAGCAGCTGGGATTACAGGCACGTGTCACCATGCCTGACAAATTTTTGTATTTTTAGTACAGATGAGGTTTTGCCATGTTGACCAGGCTGGTCTCGAACTCCTAATCTCAGGTGATCTGCCTGCCTTGGCCTCCCAAAGTGCGGGGATTGCAGGCATGAGGCATTGTGCCCAGTCATATTGACATTCTTACCTGCCATGCCAGTTGATGCAGCAACTTGTAAGTGATATGAAGGTTTGCTCTGCAGACTGAAGCTGCACTATGGCTGCAGTGAAATCACAGTATGTGATCTGCTTAGTGAAGGTTAAATCCTTTGTGTTCACTTAACTCAGAACAGCCAAATGTAAGAGGTGAACTGAGCAAGGGCCGGGTGTCTGGTGGGTGCAGAGCTTCCATGCCCTCTCAGCATGGCAACCTCCAGCACCTGTATGTGTTCACCAATCTGGAAGTTCTCCAGACTCCTTTTTTTAGGGTTTCTATGGAGGCTGCATTATAAAGGCAAGATTGATTAAACTACTGGACATCGGTGACTTTAAATAACTGGACAAATAATAATTGTATATAGAGTGCAATGTGATATATTAATATATATTTACATTATTGATGTGGTTTGGCTGTGTCCCCACCCACATCTCATCTTGAATTCCCACATGTTGTGGGAGCGACCCAGTGGGAGGTAACTGAATCATGGGGGCAGGTCTTTCCCAAGCTGTTCTTGTGATAGTGAATTAGTCTCATGAGATCTGATGGCTTTATAAGGTAGAGATTCTCTGCACAAGCTCCCTTTCTCTGCCTGCTGCCATCCATGTAAGATGTGACCTTGCTCCTCCTTGCCTTCTGCCATGATTGTGAGTCCTCCCCAGCCATTTGGAACTGTAAGTCCATTAAACCTCTTTCTTTTGTAAATTGCCCAGTCTTGGGTATGTCTTTATCAGCAGTGTGAAAGCAGCCTAATACATATTGTGCAACAGCCAATTATTGTATCTGTCACCTGACATACTTTTCAATTATTTGTGGTGAAAACTTTAAAAATCTACTCTTTTAGCAATTTGGAAATATACAATGCACTATCAGCCAGGCACAGCAGCTCACATCTGTAATACCAGCACTTTGGGAGGCTGAGGTAGGCAGATCATTTGAGGTCAGGATTTCGAGACCAGCCTGGCCAACATGGTGAAACCCTAGCTCTTCTTAAAAAAAAAAAAAAAAAAAAAAAAAAAAAGAGGCCAGGCACGGTGGCTCACGCCTGTAATCCCAGCACTTTGGGAGGCTGAGGTGGGAGGATCATGAGGTCAGGAGATCAAGAGCATCCTGGCCAACATGGTGAAACCCTGTCTCTAAAAAAAAAAAAAAACTTAAAAATAAAAAAAAAGAAAAAAGAAAACAATGCATTATTATTTTAGTTATCATTCTGTGCAATAGATCACTAAGGCTTATCCTTCCTGTCTCACTGAAACTTTGTATCTTTTGCAACATCTCTCTAGCCCCCTCCCACACAGCCCCAGATTCTAGTAACAAACATTCTACTCTCTACAAATTCAACATTCTTAAGTTCCACATTTTAAGTGAGATCATGCAGTTTTTGTTTTTCTGTGCTTGGCTTATTTTACTTAATACAATGTCCTCCAGGTTTATTTGTGTTGTCACAAATAATATAAATTGCTTCTTTTTAAAAGCTGAATAGTATTCTATTGTGTAAATATACATTTTTAAAATCCATTCATCCAGTGGACATCTAGGTTGCTTCCATATCTTGACTACTGTGAATAATGTTGCAAAAACATAGGAGTACAGATAGCTCTTTGGCATACCCATTTCAATTCCTTTGAATATATACTCAGGGCCTAGCACAGTGGCTCACACCTGTAATTCTAGCACTGTGGGAGGCCGATACGGGTGAATCACCTGAGGTAAAGAATTCGAGACCAGCCTGGTCAACATGGTGAAGCCCCGTCTCTACTAAAAATATAAAAATTAGCTGGGTGTGTTGATTCATGTCTTTAATTCCAGCTGCTTGGGAGGCTGAGGCATGAGAATTACTTGCATCTGGGAGGCAAAGGTTTCAGTGAGTCAAGATTGTGCCACTGCATTCCAGCCTGGCTGATGGAAGGAGACTCTCTTTCAAATAATAATAATAATATATACTCAGAAGCGGGACTGCTGAATCATATAGTAGTTCGATTTTTTGAGGAACTCCTGTAGTTTGTTGCAATGGCTGCATTAATTTACATTCCCACAGTGTATAAGCATTCCCTTTTCTCCACTCTCGCCAATACTTATCTTTTGTCTTTTTGATAATAGCCATTCTAACAGGTGTGAGTGCTCTCTCATTGTGGTTTTAATATGCATTTCCATCATGATCAGTGATAAGCATTTCTTCATGTCTCTGATGGCCATTTGTAGGTTGTCTTTTTTTTTTTTAAGAGGTAAATGGGAAATTTTGAATTTAATTTTCTGTGAATGAGAATGTCTATTCAGGAAATTTGTCCATCTTAAAATTGGGTTACTTGTTTTCTTGCTATTGAGTTCCTTTTATACATTTTGAGTATCAGTCCCTGATACGGTTTGGATTTGTGTCCCCAGCGAAATCTCATGTTGGATTGGAAGGGATTTGGATGACAGGGTGGATTTCCCTCTTGCTGTTCTCGTGATAACGAATGAGTTCTCAGGAGATCTGATCGTTTAAATGCCTGTGGCACTTGCGCCTTTGCACTCTCTCCTCCCGCCACACGAAGAAGGTGCTGGCTTCCCCTTCGCTTCTGCCATGCTTTTAAGTTTTCTGAGGCCTCCCAGTCATGCTTCCTGTAAAGCCTGTGGAATCGCGAGTCAATTAAACTCTTTTCTTCATAAATGACCCAGTCTCAGGTAGTTCTTTATTAGCAGTGTGAGAACAGACTAATAGAGTCCCATCTCAGATGTATGGTTTGCAAACATATTCTCCCGATCCTTAGTTTTTCTCTTCATCTATTGTTTCCTTGCTGTGTAAAAGCTTTTTAGGTTGATTCAACCCTATTTGTTTACTTTTGCATTTGTGGTCAATCTTTGTCTAGACAAATTTCATGGAGCATTTTTCTCTCTGGTAGTTTTATAGCTTCAGGTCTTCTCTTTAAGTCCTTAATCCATTTTGAGTTGATTGCCCATTGGTGATTAACTCTATCTTCAACCCTCTCTTCTCCTTAAGAGGTGGGGTGAGGTTTGGAGTTGGGACTTAAAGTTCAACCCTCTAATTACATGGTAGGTTCCTTTAGCCAGTAGCCTCCATCCCCAATCTACATAGGGACTTTGAGTCACCAGTCATTTGATTGGTTATGAATAGCAAAAGATGCTTCTATCATCCCTATCACTCAGAAAATGATGAGGGTTGGGCGGGGCGCAGTGGCTCACGCCTGTAATCTCAGCACTTTGGGAGGCTGAGGCAGGAGGATCACAAGGTCAAGAGATCTAGACCATCCTGGCCAACATGGTGAAACCCTGTCTCTACCAAAAATATAAAAATTAACTGGGTTTAGTGGCATGTGCCTGTAGTCCCAGCTACTTGGGAGGCTGGGCAGGAGAATCGCTTGAACCCAGGAAGTGGAGGTTGAAGTGAGCCGAGATCAGGCCACTGTACTCCAGCCTGGCAACAGAGTGAGACTCCATCTCCAAAAAAAAAAAAAAATTACGAGGGTTTTAGGAGCTCTGTGACAGGAACTGGACATGAAGAACTACTCTATATGATGTCAATATGTCTATGATGTTTACAATGTCAATATGTCTTAATAATGGTAATATGTCTCATTAATGGCAATATTTACCATTATCACTTGGTTAAGGTGGTATCTACCAAATTTTTCTATGGTAAAAGTTACTATTTTTCCTTTTGCTGCTAATAAATATCCTGGGGGAAGATACTTTAAGACTACCTACAGGACGGACAGAGTGGCTCATGACTGTAATCCTAACACTTTGGGAGGTGGAGGTGGGAGGATGGCTTGAGCCCAGGAGTTTGAGACCAGCCTAGGCAACACAGTGAGACCCTCATCTCTACAAAAAAAAGAAAAAATTAGCTGGATGTGGTGGCGAGTGCCTGTCGTCCCAGCTACTTGGTAGGCTGAGGTGAGAAGGTTGCTTGAGGCTGGACGGTCGAGGCTGCAGTAAGCTCTGATCATGCCACTGCACTCCAGCGAGCCATGATCATGCCACTGCACTCCAGCCTGGGTGAAAGAGTGAGACCCTGTCTCCAAAAAAAAAAAAAATGTACATATCTTGATTCTCAAACCCACAAATTTTAGCATCATCAGTGTAAAACTCATCTGCAAAAATTATCATTATTATTATTTTTTGAGATGGAGTCTCACTCTGTCACCCAGGCTGGAGTGCAGTGGCATAATCTTGGCTCACTACAACCTCTGCCTTCTGGGTTCAAGCAATTCTCCTGCCTCAGCCTCCCGAGTAGCTGGGATTACAGGCGCACGCCACCACAGCTTGGCTAATTTTTGTATTTTTAGTAGAGACGGGGTTTCACCATGTTGGCTAGGCTAGACTCGAACTCCTCACCTCATGATCCACATGCCTAGGCCTCCCAAAGTGGTGGGATGACAGGTGTGAGCCACTGTGCCAGGCCTGCAACAATTATTAATGTGGTGTTTGCCTAATGGCGTTTTTTATTTCCCTCTTACTAATATATTATTGGAATTTTTCCAGAAGGAAAAGCTACTTCTTATCCCCTATTCATTCATTTATTAGATTATTTGTTTATAGAGACTCATGGATACTTATTTTATTCCATGAGTTAAAAGTCAAATATTTTATTTATTTTATTGCACAAATTGTTCCAGCTTTGGCCATTAGGAGACTCCTGTGTTATTTCAACCAGGCTTTCTCCTTTCTTTCTTTTTTCTTTTTTTTTTTTGAGACAGAGTCTCACTCTGTCACCAGGCTGGAGTTCAGTGGCATGATCTCTCACTTCAATCTTCACCTCCCAGGTTCAAGCGATTCTCCCGCCTCAGCCTCCTGAGTAGCTGGGACTACAGGTGTGCACCACCACGCCTGGCTAATTTTTTGTATTTTAGTAGAGATGGAGTTTCACCATGTTGGCCAGGGTGGTCTTGATCTCCTGATCTCATGATCCTCGCAACTTGGCCTCTCAAAGTGCTGGGATCATAGGTGTTAGCCACCACGCCCAGACAGTATTTTTCCTTTCTTAAGCACTTTCTCACTTCCTGGCAACATAACGTTTCAGGCTCTTGCATTTTCCTGCCCAGTCCTGGAATCAGCCATTTCTCCAACATGCCCTGGTTCCTTTTACTGGAGAACAGGATTTGGAAACAAAGATTTGGGTTCTAGGTGTGCTTATTGCTACTGGGGTATCATTGCTTCTAAGCCCTCAGAGCAGACACAGCTAGGAAATATATAATCTTTATATACATACACACATACATATTATTAAATACCATGAGTTCATACTGATACATGATTCCAATCTAATACCACAAGGTTCATTTTAGTCTTCCCTTTTTCCTTACTGGTAACTTTCTTCTTCAACAGTAAAAAAAATGGCGGCTGGGCGCGGTGGCTCATGTCTGTAATCTCAGCACTTTGGGAGGTCAAGAGGCAGGCGGATCATGAGGTCAGGAGTTCGAGACCAGTCTGGTCAACATAGTGAAACCCCGTCTCAACTAAAAATACAAAAATTAGCCGGGTGTGGTGCTGGGCATCTGGAATCCCAGCTACTCAGGAGGCTGAGGCAGGAGAACTGTGTGAACCCGGGAGGCGGAGGTTGCAGTGAGCTGAGAGCGCACCATCGCACTCCAGCCCAGGTGACAAAGAGAGACTCTGTCTCAAAAAAAAAAAAAAAAAAATTGCTGGCTCTCATTATCTACTTATTTGTTCAATTGTGATATACATATAACATAGTTTTATAATACAGTTGCTAACTCATACCCTTGTGAGAAACATATTTACTAATTGATTACAGCATTTATGTAGAATTCTTTTCCTCTCCCTTATAGTACCCAGTTAAGATGCTGTTTCCTAAAGTTATTTAAGGTTAGTTGTTTTCTTCCCCACCTCTTTCAATGTGGCTACATCCTTCCTTTGTAACAAAGTTAGGTCCAATTTACTAGTGTTTATATTTAGTCTCCTCTATTTTTATTGTATTTATTCTCAGGTGGCTTCTCTCATTGCCTTCGTTTTACTGCTCATCATTTCTGAGCTACAGAAACACAAATAAATGTAACCACCCTCCTGGACACCCCCAGGTAGATGTCTCTCGTATTTCTCAAGCCTAACATGTCCAAAACTCATTCTCAATAAGTCTCTTGCCAATAATTTGCCATACAAAAAGGCAGGTCAGAATGGTGACTCCACAGCGAAACCGAAACATGGAGTTGGGTTTAATTCCCAACTCCATGACTTTAGCTGTGTAAGTCTGGCTGGGTAAATTACTCCACCTCTTCAGGCTTCAATTTTCTCATCTATAAAACTAGGAAAAATGATAGTATCTACCTGGGGATACTTTCCTGTGAGGATTAAGGAAAAGTAAAAATTTGTAAATACTTAGAATGTAACAGCACATAGTAAGCATTATCTCTCTCTCTCTCTCTCTCTATATATATATATCTTAATTTTAACTCTTCTATTATATTCCGCATCCCAATGAATAGCAGCACCAAGCCTGAAACCCAAATGGCACCTGGACCTCCCTCTTTCTCCCTCAGGCTGTCCAATCAATGTCACATCCTAGTACACGTGTCCCTTCAACATCTCGTGAATGTTTCTGATCTTCATCTTCCTGTCTACTACCTACCTTGGTTCAGGCCACCATCACTTCACACTTTGATTCCTGCCATTCCCATCTCACTTGTCTCCTTGACTTACGCCTAACCTTTTCTTCCTACCGCAGCCAGAGTGATCTTTCCTATACCCCTCTCTACCATGGAAATACCCTCATTTTACTTTTTGGCAAATATTAAAACACAAATTTTAGTAAATATAAAAAAATAATGAAAATCACCTATAATGTTAACACCTATAGATAACCAGTTGCCTTATTTTGGGATATATGATTTCAGGCTTTTTCCATGCATACACACACTTGAATACATATGCACATATCATTAAATGCATAATTTTCTTTTTAGAAACCTACATTTTAATTGACAATACTGGGGATCTCACTTCATGACAGAAAACAAAAGTTGAAACATTAATTTTCTTAATAGATTCATAATACATTCCTTTACATGCAATAACCAAAATTTGTTTCATTATTAATAGACTTTTAGGTTGTTTACTTTCTTTTTTTCTTGTGGTTATAAACAACCGCAAACACTGTTATACATACAGTTTTAGAATGATTTTGCCTGATTAGTTCCTTAGGAAAAGTGTAGTTGCAGGGTCAAAGAAAAGACAAAACGCTGTATAGGAAGGTGGTATCAATTTACATATTCATCAACAACATATGAGACCACTAACCAATGTCAGGCTTTGTTCTTCTGAAATACAAAAACATGTTTAACCACTGCTTTAACATGCACTTCTTAGATATATGTTTTAATAAAAACTTAGAAGTTTTTATACTTTTAGCTTTATTTTTAAAATACATTACCCTTTTGCGTCATCTGTCCATTTTCTACTATTGTCTTTCTCTTACTGATTTGCCAGAGTTCTTTATACAGAAGGTAGTGTGCAGTAAAAGCATTAACTCAGCAGAACTGTGTGGTCCAAACCCTGAACATTTCAAGGAAAGGTACCCTGGCCTGCCTCCTTGGGAGACAACCTCCAAACCCCTGGAATATCCTACCAGTTAAGAGTGCCTTTGTTTACCTGAGGCCATGTGACATGTCCAGAAGTTAATGCTAACAAAAGGAACCTGTTACGTTGAGAACCTCAGGCCATGTGGTGTTAGCTCCTCCTTTGGAAAGGCTGGAGAGTGAAGGTCAGCCACAAGAGTGGTCAGCCAAGCCTATGTGACTGGGGTTGGGGCTCAGAAAATGACAAGGCAAAAAAAAAGCAAAAGCAGAAGTTTCTCCCCAGCTTTCTCCTGCCCTCCTGCTTCTCACACCTCATTCTCCCCCAAAGCTAGGCTTAGAAACTAGAATTCTTCCCCAAGGCAGGTTACAGAAACAAAAGCCCTTGGCCAGGTGCGGCTCATGTCCATAATCCCAGCACTTTCGGAGGCCAAGGCAGGTGGATCATTTGAGGTCAAGAGTTCAAGATCAGCCTGGTACACATGGTGAAACCCTGTCTCTACTAAAAATACAAAAATTAGCCAGGTGTGGTGGCAAGTGCCTATAATCCCAGCTACTTGGGAGGCTGAGGCAGGAGAATTGCTTGAACCTGGGAGGTGGAGGTTGCAATGAGCTGAGATTGGGCCATTGCACTTCTGCCTGAGCAACAAGCAAAACTCTATCTCAAAAAAAAAAAAAAAAGAGGCCAGGCTCGGTGGTTCACACCTGTAATCCCAGCACTTTGGGAGGCCAAGGTGGGTGGATCACGAGGTCAATAGTTTGAGAACAGCCTGGCCAACATAGTGAAATGCTGTTTCTACTAAAACTATAAAAATTAGCTGGGCGTGGTGGCGCACACCTGGACTTCAGCTACTTGGGAGGCTGAGACAGGAGAATCACTTGAACTCGGGAGAGGGAGGTTGCAGTGAGCCAGGATCGTGCCACCCCACTCCAGCCTGCTAACAGAGCGAGACTCGATCCAAAAAAAAAAAACCAACACCCAAAACTCAACAAAACAAAACAAAAAAAACAAGAACACTTTTTCTTCAAAGGCAGTCATAAAACCTAAAAATATTACTTTAATTCCCTGCTTTCTGCATAAGAACTGGCCATAAATCATTTGACATTGGCCAGGCGCAGTGGCTCACGCCTGTAATTTCAGCACTTTGGGAGGCCAAGGTGAGTGGATCATCTGAGGTCAGGAGTTTGAGACCAGCTTGGCCAACATGGTGAAACCCTGTCTCTATTAAAAATACAAAAATTAGCTGGGTGTGGTGGCAGATGCCTGTAATCCAAGCTATTCAGGAGGCTGAGACAGAGAATCGCTTGAACCTGGGAGGTAGAGGTTGTGATAGGCTGAGACTGCATTACTGTACTCCAGCCTGGGTGACAAAAGCGAAACTCCTTCTCAAAAAATGAATAAATAAATACTCTGACCTACCTTGTTTCATTGTAGGTCATAAGACCCCCATTCCAGAGTGGTCCTACCCCATACTGGGCAGGAAGGAATGCTTCCCAAAGAGAACAAGGAGAATCTGAACAAACAGGCCTGGCTGCATTTTCCCATTCAATCTATAGCAACAGATCATACCCTTTTTGTCCAGTGGTATTTCTAAATGGGTGTCCATACCTAAACATAAACTGGATAGTTCTCCCTGTATCATTGGGTCTTCATTCTGAAGGCTCCCATGTCACATATGATCAAATATATTTGTATGCCTTGTCTCCTATTACTCTGCCTTTTTTTTTTTTTTTTGTCAGTGCTTTTCAGTGAACCTTCAGAGAGCAAAGGGGAAATTATAAAACTATGATCAAATACATTTGTTATGCTTTTCTCTTGTTAACCTGTCTTTTGTTACAGGGTTTTCTGTCATGACCCTTACGACAGGGAGAAAGGGGATCACCCCTACACCACCCCCCGCAACCAACCCCCCCACCTCCCCGTTAAAACCCTGAACACCAAGCTTGAGTATCTCTCACACATCGCTCCCAGGAGATTTAAACGCTACCTGTAAAATTCCATGGAGAAAGAGGACCATGGGAAGCCTGCATCTGGTCTCTCCTGGACCTTACACCTTGCTCCATGTACTTTTTCTTGTTGCTGACTTTTTTTCTTTTTCAGATCTAGAATCTAGACCTGAAGACTGTTGCTGACTTTTTTTTTTTTTTTTTTGAGACAGAGTCTCTCTCTGTCACCCAGGCTGCAGTGCAGTGGCCTGATCTCAGCTCGCTGCAACGTCTACCTCCCGGGTTCAAGTGATTCTCATGCCTCAGCCTCCCAAGTAGCTGGGATTACAGGCATGTGCCACCATGCCCAGTTAATTTTGTATTTTTAGTAGAGACAGGGTTTCTCCATGTTGGTCAGGCTGGTCTTGAACTCCTGACCTCAGGTGATCCGCTGGCCTGGGCCTCCCAACGTGCTGGGATTACAGGCAAGAGCCACCACGCCTGGCCTCAACTCCTCTTTCACTCTACTTCCCTCCCTGGAAGAATTCCTTGACGTGCATTGTTCTCTATGCATTTACAAGCATATACAATATAAACACATGCATACTTAACATAACGCACACCACACTATATGCGTTGTTCTGCAACATTTGTTTTTTTAGATTTTTCTTTTCTTTTTTGAACACTTCTTTTTTCATTTTTTATTTTATTTTTGAGACAAGGTCTCACTCTGTTGCCCAGGCTGAAGTGCAATGGTGCAATCTCAGCTCACTGCCACCTCCACCTCTCAGGCTCAAGTGACCCTCCTACTTCAGCCTTCTGAGTAGCTGGGAATACAAGTGTGTGCCACCATGCCTGGCTAATTTGTTATATTTTTCTAGAGATGGGATTTCACCATGTTGCCCAGGCTGGTCTTGAACTCCTTGGCTTGAGCAATTGACTGGCCTTGGCCTCCCAAAGTGTTGGGATTATAGGTGTGAGCCACCGCTGGCCTGCAACATTCTTTATCATAAGTCTTAGAGATCCTTCCTGTCTATAAGCTTCAGGGAAGTAATAAATCCACCTACTCTATTTAATAGCAGCACAGTATTTCCTTGTATGATCTATATGATATATTTGACTATATCCCTAGTGAACATTTTGGCTGTATCCATTTCTCATAATCACAAACAACCATACAATTAACATCTCTGTGCATACAAACTTGTGCGCCTGTCTAGTCGTATTTCTGCAGGACAGATACTGAATGGAATCTCTTGAGTCACAGAGTGAGCTCATTTAAAATTTTGGTAGGTATGGTCAAACAGCCTTTCAAAATATCTCCCTCAATTTTATAGCAGGTGCCTTCCCCTGTGGGCTTTCTTCAGCATTTTGTATCATTAACATGTTTTTCTTTATTTGAATTCTATCATTATTTGTGAGCTTAAACTTTTTTGTTATTGGTCATTTGTATTTCATCTGTACTTCTTCTTTTTTTTTTTTTTTTTGAGATGGAGCCTTGCCCTGTCACCCAGGCTGGACTGCAGTGGTACGATCTTGGTTTATTGCAACCTCTGCCTCCCAGGTTCAAGCGATTCTCCTGCCTCATCCTCCCAAGTAGCTGGGACCACAGATGTGTGCCACCACACCTGGGTAATTTTTGTACTTTTGGTAGAGACAGTGTTTCACCATGTTGCCCAGGCTGGTCTCGAACTCCTGATCTCAGGTGATCTGCCTGCCTCAGCCTCCCAAAGTGCTAGGATTACAGGCGTTAGCCACCACTCCCAGCCAGTCATCTGTAATTCTTCTATAAATTGCTTACTTCCTTCAGCACACTTTCATGTGCTATCACAGTCTCTCTCTCTCGTCATTAACAAACATTCTTTACTTATAATGGACATCAATCCTTTGTTTTCATATATTATGTGGTGCAAATGTTATCTTCAAATCTCTCATCTATTTTTAGCCCTTTGTTCTTTTCAAACACAGTAATTTTAAATTGTGATATAATCAAAGTCATGAATTTTTGCCAGAGGGTTTTGTGTTCTATCTGAGCAGTCTGGTGTGGACAGTGCAGGAGTACAGGGGTGCTTTTTACTAAATCATAAATACATTAATATAATCTTAACTTGTGATTTGTATAAACAAGGGTTTCCTACTTCCCACTTCAGATTCATAGATGACGGTCCACTTTAGTTGAGATTTACTTTTCTCAACGATTTAATTTTTTTTATTAAATAAGTGGACATCACTTCTCTTAACCTTTCTTCTCTCCTGATTTATATTTTCATACGTTGCCTTGCAAGTCACATTATACTCTTGTTCCTGTAAACCATTATATATCATTAACTAGTGTGGGTGAAATAAAAATTACAACTATGTCCTAGATACAATTTTTCTATAAAATAACCACGTAACTTTGGAAAGGTATTTAGACTGAGCTTTAGTTTCGTTCATATTTATATTAGAAAGTTGAAACTGAGGCCGGGCGTGGTGGCTCACACCTGTAATCCTAGCACTTTGGGAGGCCGAGGTGGGTGGATCACCTGAGGTCAGGAGTTCAAGACCAGCCTGGCCATCTTGGTGAAACCCCATCTTTATAAAAAAAATAATAATAATAAAATTAAAAAAAAAAGAAAGTTGAAACTGAATTATTTCTTAGTTTCTATATATAAACTTCTAATTGTCCATATTTATTTGCTGATGAACTAATCAAACAGTAACTTTTTCATGTAGAGTTCATTCAAAACTTAATAGTTTAACGCCTTAATCTATGCTAGGAATTGTTTCAAGTATGTGTGGGAGTAGGCATATGCCTTAATTTTTTTTTGTTGAGACAGAGTCTCACTCTGTTGTCCAGGCTGGAATGCCGTGGCACGATCTAGGCTTACTGCAACCTCTGCCTCTTGGATTCAAGCACAATTCTCCTGCCTCAGTTATGCACCATCATGCCCAGCTAATTTTTGTATTTTTAGTAGAGACGGGGTTTCACTATGTTGCCCAGGCTGGTCTCGAACTCCTGACCTCAGATGATCTACCTGCCTCTGCCTCCCAAAGTGCTGGGATTACAGGTGTGAGTCACCAAGCCCGGTTTTTCCTTAATATTTGATTCTCCTATGTATCTGTGATATTAGGATAATTCTTTTATCTTTATAAGAATTCTCTTAAGGGATACATTTTTTTCTTGTAACAATGATTGTATTGAGGCAGTTTTAATCTTACAGCAGATTAGAATTCTCAACTCATTTTGATATTATAACTGTTATAGACTAAATTATGTTCCACACCCCCAAATTAATATGTTCAAGTCCTAACCCCCAACGTGACTTTATTTGAAATAGGGCTTAAAGATTATAATTTTTTTTTTTTGAGACGGTCTTACTCTGTTGCCCAGGCTGGAGTGCAATGGTGTGATCTCGGCTAACTGCAACCTCAAGCAATTCTCCTGCCTCACCTTCCCAAGTAGCTGGGATTACAGCCGCCGACCACACCTGGCTAGTTTTTGTATTTTTAATAGAGATGGGGTTTTGCCATGTTGGCCAGGTTAGTCTTGAACTCCTGACCTCAGGTGATCTGCCTGGCCTGTAATTAAAGTGAAATAAGGTCATAAAGGTGGGGTCTTAACACAATAGCAGTAGTATCCTCATAAAAAGAGGAAGAGACACCAGGAGTGCATGCACACAATGGAAAGGCCAACAGAGGAGGACTCAGAGAGAAGCCAGCTATCTGCAGGCCAAGAAGAGAGGTTACCAGAAACCAACAGGGCAGGCACTTTGATTTTGAGCTTCCCACCTCTAAAACTGTGACGAAACACATTTCCGTTGTTTACAGCCAGTCTGCAGCATTGTATAGCAGACTGAGCAGGCTAAGACAGTCACCAAAGATGCATACTCTAAGGTAAAATTAAAAGCATGGTCTTCACAGTTGACATCAGTTGAAAATGACACCAACATATATATATATATATATTTTTTTTTTAAGATGGAGTTTCACTCTTGCTACCCAGGCTGTAGTGCAGTGGCTCAATCTTGGCTCACCGCAACCTCCACCTCCTGGGTTCAAGCAATTCTCCTGCCTCAGCCTCCCAAGCAACTGGGACTACAGGCGCGTGCCACCATGTCCAGCTAATTTTTTTGTATTTTTTGTAGAGACGGGGTTTCACCATGTTGACCAGGATGGTCTCGATCTCTTGACCTCGTGATCCACCTGCCTCAGCCTCCCAAAGTGCTGGGTTTATAGGCGTGAGCCACCGCATCCAGCGACACCAACATATAATTATGAGAACTATAACTCA
>CAUYQU010069625.1:0-20393 GCA_963574635.1 Cheracebus regulus
CATATGAAAAAATGCTCCTCATCACTGCTCATTAGAGAAATGCAAATCAAAACCACATTGAAATACCATCTCATGCCAGTTAGAATGGCAATCATTAAAAAATCTGGAGACAACAGATGCTGGAGAGGATGTGGAGAAATAGAAATACTTTTATATTGTTGGTGGTAGTATAAATTAGTTCACCCATTGTGGAAGACAGTGCGGTGATTCCTCAAAGATCTAGAACTAAAAAGACCATTTGACCCAGTAATCTCATTTCTGGGTATATACCCAAGAGATTATAAATCATTCTATTATAAAAACACATGCACATGAATGTTTATTGCAGAATGGTTCACGATAGCAAAGACTTGGAACCAATCCAAATGCCCATCAATGATAGACTGGATTAAAAAAAATGTGGGACATACACACTATGAAATACTATGCAGCCGTAAAAAGGATGAGTTCATGTCCTTTGCAGGGACACGGAAGAAGCTGGAAACCATCATTTTCAGCGAACTAACACAAGAATGGAAAACCAGACACTGCATGTTCTCACTCATACATGGGAGTTGAACAATGAGAACACACGGACTCAGAGAGGGGAACATCACACACTAGGGCCTGTTGGAGGGTGGGGTGCTAGGGGAGGGATAGCACTGGGAGAAATACCTAATGCAGATGACGGGGTGATGGATGCAGCAGACCACCATAGCACTTATATAACTATGTAGCAAACCTGCATGTTCTGCACATGTACCCCGGGACTTGAAGCATATTAATAATTTTTTTAAAGTCCAGGAAGATATGCCTTTATATAAGCTTTAAAAGCTTTAAAATGGATTAAGAATTTCAGAGGGTAATGAAAATAGAGGTAAAGTAATGTGATGTGTTTAAGGGGTGAAAAAATAAAAAGTTTTCAAAAAATAAAACAACTAGCTAATGTGTGAAGTTTCAGAATCTTATAAAAAGAATAGGCAAATAACTAGAAAATTATAAATTAGGTGTGTAATTTTGAATATATCAATGAACTTCCTCAGAAATAAATCAGTTAGGGTAATGATTTATGTATAAGATTTCTTCTAGACTAAGGTGTTAATAATCAATATTCTATACAGAATAGTGGAACTGGGTTCTGGGAATAGGGAGAAGAACTAGTGAAATGGGAGATGGCATATATATATATGTACATGTGTATATATATACATGTGTGTGTGTGTGTATATATATATATATATATATATATATATATATATATTAGATGGAGTTTCACTCTTTTTGCCCAGGCTGAAGTGCAATAGCACAATCTCAGCTCACCTCAACTTCTGCCTCCCTGTTTCAAGCAATTCTCCTGGCTCAGCCCTCCAGAGTAGCTGGGATTACAGGAATTTGTCCCCACGCCCAGCTAATTTTTTGTTTTTTTGAGTGGAGATGGGATTTCTCAATATTGGTCAGGCTGGTCTGGAACTCCCGACCTCAGGTGATCTGCCCACCTCGGCCTTCCAAAGTGCTGGAATTATGGGCCTGAGCCACTGCGCCCAGCTGATGGCATATTTTTTACATGAAAAGGCAAACAAAGTGTATGTATCAGATTATGAAAAAATACTGATATCTAAGTTGTTAAAGTTTGTATGGCATTAAACATAGAGATGTAATAACTGTATGAAAAGGGCCAAAAACATTAGGAATACTTAGGTCTTAGGGTATTGGTCTTGGAGAAACATATTTAAGGCTTTCAGTTTTTCATAATTAATACTAGGGGCATGAAAAATATTTTAGGTTTTTATTCATAACCTATGGGAACATGTGATAACATTATCTTCAAAGGGGCAGGTAGAAATGTATAATTTCTTTAAATTGCATACATAATAGATGAATTGGATTGGCTTTAAAAGTAAAGAAAATGTGGCTCGGTATGGTGGCTCACACCTGTAATCCCAGCACTTTAGGAGGCTGAGGCAAGGGTATCACGAGGTCAGGAATTTGAGACCAGCCTGGCTAATATAGTGATATCCCATCTCTACTGAAAAATACAAAAATTAGCCTGGCACGTGGTGGCGTGTGCCTGTAGTCCTGGCTACTTGAGAGGCTGAGGCAGGAGAATAGCTTGAATCCAGGAAGGGGAGTTTGTAGTGAGCCAAGACCACACCACTGCGCTCCAACCTGGGTGACACAAGGAGACTCCATCTCAAAAAAAAAAAAATTAAAATTAAAAAAATAAAGATAATGTATCATTTATTTATGTAGTGGAAAGTTAGCATTAATAGAAAAATGAATCTTTCTAAGGAGCTCTAGGTAGTCCGGCAGTTGAGGTGTTTTTTTTTTTCATACGAAGATTTATAATATTTAAAATTAATTGCATCTATGAAATGTGTATTGGGTGTCTAATATGTGCCAGGATCTCTTCCAGGAGCCGATGATACAAAAGAGAAAAAAAAGTAGAAAAAACTCTCTTCTTTTACACAGTTAGTACTCTAATGTATAAAGACTAAAAAGTTGAGAAAAATATGTGTTTCATAGGGGAGATCAAGAGAGCATGGCATAGAGCTATCACTATCAGAACCCTGACTGTAAAGCCAGACAACCTGGGCTGGACTAGCATTCTAGCTCTGTGAAGTAGAGCAAGAGTAATAAACTCTGTCTCCATAAAATAAAATGAACATAGTGAAATATCTATCTCAGCATTTTTATGAGGATTAAATGAAATAGATATATGTAAACACATTTAAAAAGTACTTGAAACTTTGTAAATTCTCTATGAATACTGCTATTAATGTATTGAAAAACTATAATCATGTTAACTATGGAAAATTATCCCATGAAATCAATCTATTTCCATTCATAATCAATCTCTTTTTACAAAATGTATACACGAGTTTGAAATTTGTGTGGTTTACTAAACAGCCAATATTTAAGACCAATTCAAAAGAGAACAAGGTCTGGGTATTTACCCTGATAGATACAAGATTTCTTTAATAAAATTTAAACTAGAGTATTATATTTTATAAACTGGTCTCTGAAATTCATTATAGAAACCAAGAGAGCTTAAAAATGATCCATGGTACACAACGGGAGTGTCATTATGCATCAGTATGAAAAGATAAACAATTCAATAAATGGAAAATAAATACAATTGGTTGATGCTTCACATTACAAAAAGAGATAATTTTTGCTAGATATAGACCTAAATGTAAACAAATAAACAATACAAACAAAATAAACCTATAACATTAATAGGAAAAAAAATCTATGTTTTTGAAGTAAAAAATACTACCTTCAACAACACAAAAGAAGAGCCAACTCTAAAGACCACAACTGCTAACTATGCTCTTAATAAACTGCTTCGTTTTTATTTGTGTACCTCTCTCACTTAGTACTCACTTTTTTTTTCCTCCCAGCAGGATGTGAGTGGATATGAATGTTGTGTGTGCATATATGCATCTATTTAAGAGGGGCTATGTGAGAGTTTAAAAAATGAACAACTGATTGCAGTAAAAAAAAGAAACTTCAAAAAAAAATAAATAAAAGTGAAACAGACCAGTAATCTACTTAAGAAATGTTCTTTAAATTCCGAAGAAAAAGTAATGAAGAGATGAAAATGTGGAGAAAGTAGCTACTAGGTATAGAGGAGAATTCATGGAACTCAAGCCCCATAATTATAGGTGTTACAGAAGAAGAAAATAGAACAAACAGAAAAGAAGCAATAATAGATTGTAAAACGTAAGACAAGTTTAATGGGCTGAAAAAAATGTGGTTGGCACATTGAAAAGTCTCACATAAAAGGCAAGATAAATGTAAAGAGATACACATCTGTGCATATTTTGGGGGAAAATCTTAAAGGAGAAAATGTTTCTACTAGCATACAAGTAGAGAAAATAAATTATAAATGCTATCCACACACACAAAAATAGGAATCATCACTAAATATTATATATCACATGTGAATTTTTAAATTGTTTAACAGGAAAATGACTGTGTAAAAACAATGGGAGGATATTTTCAAACACCTGAGGTTTTGAAAATGAGGGATGACTCAAATATAAGACTCAGAATATATGTACTATAATGACTTAGGGAAGAGATAAAAGTTAAACGAAGAATATGACTGTACTAGGCCATTCTCATACTACTTTAAAGAAATACCGACGCCTGGGTAATCTCAAAAAAAAAAAAAAAAAGGTTTAATTGGCTCACAGTTCCACAGCCTGTACAGGAAGCATGATGCTGGTATCTGCTTGGTTTCTGGGGAGGCTGCAGGAAACTTACAGTTATGGTGAATGGCAAAGAGAAAGCAGGCACATCTTACATGGCCAGAACAGGAGGAAGAGAGAGAGCAGAGAGATGCCTCACACTTGTAAACAGATCTCATGAGAACTCTATCATGAGAACAGCACCAAAGGGACAGTGCTAAACCATTCATGAAGTATCCACCTCCATGATCCAATCACCTCTCACCAGACCCCCTCCTCCAACATCATTGATTACAATCTGTCATGAGCTTTGAGTGAGCACACAGATCCAAACCATATACGTGACAAGGATTTGCTTCAGAATTATAAGAATTATCCTCAGCAACATTAGACACGGATGATAATGTTGAACATTCTCTCAGTTTCTGAGGAAAAAAAATTGGTTTGAACATAGGATCCTATGATGGTGGATTTCCTGTCAAACTAGCATTCAGAAAGCATATAAACACATGAAAAACAGAGAAATTCACCATGCAAAGAAAGATGTACTATGCCATAAATAATGATATGAACAGGAAACACTGAGGAACAAGACATGAAACAACAATAGTGCTATGAGGTTTTGAAAATTTCCAGTGATCCCAATGTCAAAATTTGGGAACCTGGAGCGAGAACAGGGAAAGTACGTTAAAATTGTGGCTGCAGAGAAGAGAGATGTCAATTAACATAGATGCTGATTTTTTTAAAGAGTTTAGATGTATATTTAGATGTACTGATACTATTTAGATGATGGCAAGACAAGATACAAAATTGAAAGAACACACAAGTGAGACACATAATTTCATTATAGTAATAAAATTAAATAAAGAAAATCTAATTAAATACAAAAGATAAGCACTAACAACAAGAAATTACAGAATACAGGAAGCAAGAAACAAAAAGCATAAGTCCAAATAAAACAAATCACAACAAAAAATAAGTTAAAAAGAATGGTAAATTTACATGAACAGACATGAGGAGTTCTTCAAAGCATACTTGGAAGGGAAATGTAAAGCAGAATGACACATTTTTGAATTGCACAAGAGAATAATGATAGATGGCATTAAAGTATTTTGCCACTGACTGACAGACCAAATGGACTCCCCATGGCTGAGGTGCTCAAAGTGAAAACTGAACCAGGCAGCCATAGCTGGGTGAGGGAGCAGTAACGTACTCTGTGTTGTCAGAAAAATGTTGTAAAGTATCACTAGATCTCCCTTTCTACAATCAGACAAAACTATTTCCTTTGTCCCCTGCCATAGGTGCCAAAATATACTGTGGCCAGACACCCCCTAATCCCTCACCTCACTCACACCTCTCACCCCCACAGTTTGGAAGAAACATCAGACAGAGACTTCTGGTTTTGGGCTTATAAACCAACCAATTAGAACTTACTTGCATCAGTGATCAGGGATCCTCTGTATTAATCAGAACTCAGCTACAACCACCAATCAGAACTAAGCAATTTTCAATCCTTCATTTGCTTAAGCTGACCTTATTGGGAAGCTAGGAAAACATTTTGCTATGAAATCTGTAGCCCTCCCTCTGTTCTCTGGAACACACCTTCATTTTACCCTGGAGTCTACTTGTTTCCAGTTTGCAAACTGTTCACAGGAGCAAAGTCTCTTTCCTCCAAATTCCTTTGGAGAGAACTTTTGTTCAAAGTGGAAATGTATAGAAAAAGGAGAGGATGAGTGAAAACCATGACCCTGATGAGGGTACTTTGAAGAAAATGAGGGATGAAGAGAGAGAAAGAATATGTATGCCGGTTCACAGGCACCATGCATGTGTATGGGCAAAGGGGCTTGCTCTCTTGGTTACTACACGTAGCTCATGTGTGTTTTGTGTGAACATTTTATATAAGAGTAATTCTTTAAATTATTATTTATGTAACATATATATGAGCAGAGCTATGAAAGAAGAAAAATGAGAAAGTCATCAATGATAAGACATCCCCAAAAGGCTCTAGCCCCAGAAGATATTCAAATTCATCCCCTGCAACAATTTAAAGTTAGGTTAATTCCACTGCTGTCAAACTTGCTTTCTTGTTTAGCATAGAAAAAGTTGAAAGATGTTCAAAAAGGTTATGAGACAAAATGTAACTCTGCCATCAGAAACAACAAATAATGTACTTTAAAAAAGAAGTACTGTCCCTTTTAACTTGTAAGTATACTTACTAAATTTGCACATATAATGTGAAAAAATATAATACAGTTCTACATTACAATATTAACATAAAAATGCAAGAAGGGTCTTGTTTGTCAAAATTCTTATGAACCTTTATTAGTTAAAAGAAAATCTCATTGAAGAAAATATTTGTCTGATTCTCTATCTTCCCTACCTCCAAAGCTAAAACACATCAGTTTCTTCATAAAACCAATAATGTATTTTGAGAACATAACTTTGTCACTTATCTTTAATAAAATAAAATTAAAGAGACAGTAAAGGGGGGGGAAAGGTGATTCCCTACACAACAGAGTAATTAAAGAAGAAATTGTCAAGGGCAAGCTGTTTCAAGACACCTCTGCAAGATGAATCATTAGTGAATACATCAAGACTCCTGAAGCTATTAGAGGAAGGCATGGCATAGAAACTTACTTAAACAAGGTAGGGAACATGAGAATGTGCTATAATCTAGAAAGACCAGTATCTGTGAATGTTTCTAGTGAGTTGGTAAGTGAAAAGACCCTAACAAAACTTTCTTTACCCTGGTCTGCAAAATACTCAATGGTCATATATTTATCCCCTGGGAAAAACAAGATTTCTTACAAACACTGAAGAAACTGTTCTGATGAACCTAGAATAGCTTGTTTGGGAAATGTTTCTCCAGGGGCAATGCTATCTTTATTTTGGCATTGTTACATTTATAGGAAGTAATAGCAAAAGCTCCCAAAGCCTGCTTGACAACAGTTCACAGGTTGTGTATGTTTGTGTGTGTCTGTGTGTGTATGTATGTGTGTTTATATTGCCTTATTCTAAGTAAAAAGAGGACCAAGGATCACTAGGCATTTGACAAAGTATCACAAGCAAAAAATTCATAAAACTTTCCACTACAACTTCAGGAAATATAATGGAAATATTTCAATCAACTTTTTAAAATGTCAGCGTATTTTTGTGGCAAATCAAAATGAGAAAACTATACCAAAGTTCCATGTACTTACCTCTCCTGTGGAGTTATTTGTGTAGAATAAAAAGTACCTTAATGGAGTAGAGAGAGATTCAAGATAAATTAAAATACTTCACAGGGAGGTTAACAGGTACTCTCGAATTTACATTTAAATTCTAAAAGATGACATATGATCTGATAAAGGTATACATAGATTAAGGGACAAATATTTCAGAAAATAGATGTACTCCCTTATTGAGAGTTGAAAATTAAATAATTTACAAGCATTATCTTAATTTAAACTTTAGAGAAAGTAATAAAGCTAGAAATTGATGCTTTTCTGAATTTAATAACATTTCAGCACATATTAGCCTGAATTTAATATTAGCCTGAATTTAATAAGTGAAATATATAAAACCACACAGATGAGAGCAGTTCAAACTAAAAGGACTGGCAATACTACACATTAGCAAGAATGCAGAACAAAATACACTCCCATGCACCACCAATGGGAGTGTAAACTGGTACAACCACCTTAGAAAACAGTTTGACCTTTTCCACTAAAGGCAAGTAAATGAGTCCCTACAACTTACTCAAAGGTATATTCCCAACAAAAATGAGTCCACATATGCTCCAGAAGACATCAGCAAGAATGATCTCTGTGGCATTATAGTGGACAAGAAATGGAAACAACTTAAGTGTGCCTCAATTAAATGGATAAATTGAATATGTTATGTTTATATATTAGAATACTATCACATAATAAACATGTAAAGCTACAGCTCCACATACCCAATACGTGCAAATCTTACAAACGTCATGTAGACCCACAGAATACATTCTGTATGACTCCACTGATATAAAGTTCAAAAATCAGGAAACCTAAAACATAGTAAAGAGTAATATATTCTTAGGTGGTAAAGTTGGGTTGTAAACTTAGGACCTGAGCATATGAATAAAATAAATATTATCAGAATAAAAGTCATAGTAGAGGTTATTTTTAGATAGGAGAAAGTGTGATTGGGGACAGGAGTACAAGACCCTTTGGCATACTATGCTAGCAGTATTCTGTTTCTTCACAGCACAACAGTTACAGGTGTACACTTTCAAATGCTTAATTGTTTGGTACATACATATTTATGTTTTTTCCATATCACTGCTGTATTTTTATAATTGTCTATAAATAAAAGCAAATTATATGTTTTTTTGTGAAATGTTTGCCTTAAAATATGTTCTTTTTAAGTATGGTGTCACTTGCAGTCTTAAAGATATGTTTATGAATTGGTAAGCTCCTTATTGACACAATGTCTAACATCTTAGTCTGACCATATTTATATAACCAATTTTAATTCAAAATTTTGTGTAATTATACACAAGTTAGTGTTTATAAGATAAATTTAATTGAGAACCTTTTTATCACTCAAACACTTTTCTGCTAAAACTAATTTGTCTTTAAATTTTCAATTTCAGAGAGTAAAGCTCTACAACATATATGTGCTTAATATTCTTAAAAGATACTTAAGTTTATTCAAAGTTTAAGCAACTTTTATTCATCCATTTATTCATTCATTCAACTATCCATTCACTTATTTAGTTTTTCAACAAATATTTAACTTGAACTATAACTTGTAGCCTTACTATTATCATAAGATCCAAAAGATAGGGTCCTTGTTCTCATGTTAACAATCTAGTTGAAAAGAGAAACACCCAAACATAAGAATCCAGTCATGTGTTGCTTAATTATGGGGATATACTCTGAACGTGCATCATTAGGTGATTTTGTCATTGTGTGAACATTGTAGAGTATGTACACAAGCCTAAATGGTAAAGCTTATAGCACACCTAAGCTACATGGTGTAGCCTATTGCTCCTAGGCTACAAAAATCTACAGTATGTTACTATGCTGAATACTGTACATATGTGTATCTACTCATATCTAAACATAGAAAAGGTCCAGTAGAATTACAGTATTATAATCTTATGGAACTACAATGTGTATGCAGCCCAAAACGTTATTACGTGGCACTTGATTCTACATGTGTCAAGGACACTTCTACAGAAAGAAAGAAATGTAGGAACCTAGTCTACACAAAGAGGATCAGTTTGAACTTTGTGAACTTGAATCTGAAAAGAGTTCTAAGACTGAATGTAAATTATCCAATTACAGAAAGATTATTTGGGCCACCAAAATCTAGAATTTGAGAGATATAGTATATCACCACAAGATAACTAAACAATACATGCTTGAGAACAGGTTGGTGACTAATCATAAATATACATCCTTTCATTCTCACGAGCTCTAATAATGCTTAAACTGAGATCACAAAAATGTTCTAAAACTACTTCATAAAGTAACCACATCAGAAAGCATATATGACAATTAAATTTGACATTTAAAGTAATACAATTGTCTAATAGCACCGCATTTTTTATTCAGAAACTAAGATTTCTCCAATCAGATGCAATGCATTATGTACAAATCTTACAAAACCAAGTATTTATATCAAAATCAAATTCAGCTATGCTAGAAAGACTAAACAGTAAATAAAGAGAATATCTTGAAAAAATTTAATAAGCCAAATACAACACAATTTTGTTTCATAATAATGCCATGGGATTCCATTTCTGGCAAGGGAAATATTAGACTTGTTGGGAATGTTTGATTTCTCGGTTTCAATAGATTTAAAAAATTCAGCTAAATTTAAGCATTAAAATATATAAAAATTAGAAGGATACTTAGAAGAGGGTAGTAGAGTGTGACAGGTATTACTAAGTGACTGAAAACAAAACAGGGAATGACTGAGGTACCTGAGAATGTTTAACTAGGGGAGAAGAAATCCATTTGTAGGGCTTTTGTTTAAAAATGTGAACTTATTTTACAGTTTCAATAGGGGAAAACTAAGCTCAATGAGGCTGATTTTGTCATCCAAAAAAATTAAATTTAAAATAATTATTAGTTATCACAATAATCATTATTAATAATATTTTAAAAATAGTGACTCGCATAAATAATAGTTAATTCCTAAAGACTTGACTTATTTAGTTATTGCTTGACCAACCACATATATGAAATGAGTAAAGGATTTGTCTCTTAGAGTAATATTGAGCTTACCAACTTTAAAGCTTCTTTAAATTCTATGATCTCATGAATATCATGATTTTAGAAACAAGATTTAAAGTTCAACTATCGAGAAAATACTCGAATTATATAATGTGAGAAGTGACATTTCATCTGACATTTTTGCCATAATAATGTTACAAATACTATATTTTCTAATTTTTCTTCCAATGATTAAGTATACTGACATATAACCATTTATTATTCAAGTCTGAAACTTTGAGTAGGGCATATCAAAACTTTGAGATCCAAATTATTTTGTCATATAGGTCTTTATTTAACTTGAAAGCTCGTTCTATATATGAAAATTAAGAATATTTCATATATAGAACGAGAATATTAGGACTTTAGTTTTGAAATATTTCTTTAGTCTCAATTCTGTAAAACTGTATTGATTTTGCTCTAACCTGTTCCCAAGATTAGCTCAGTTTACATTATTAAGAAAAAATATTCTCAAATATATTAAAATATTATACTCCTCTTTTACTATAAAGTTTATTATAAAAATGTCATTTCTCAAAAAGAAAAGGTTGTTTATTTCATAAAACTGTTGCTAGCCAGAAAAGACAAGGATATTTTTTAATAATTAATTTCACATATAGCCAACTAAAATAGTGTTCTAGTAGACTTTTCAAAAGAGAGTAACAGCAACCCAGCACTTTAACAGTGATAAGTTTCAAATCGATTTTAGAAAAGTTCCCTTTGTCTGTTAAAGTAGATTTCTTTGTGATTTATCAGATAGAACAAGATTGATAGTTAACTTCAAATGTTCAGTGGATTCCAAATCAAGAACAGAAGAGGTACATACAGAGAAGACAAAATTAGAAAACTTTCAGAAAAATGTCTTAAGGCCACTTCTCTGAAACTTAAAAGTGCTTGATGTGCACAGAAAGAAATTATATTAAATATACTTAATGTCTTAAATACTGAACTTAATGTCACAACATTTATTATTTATCATCTCTCGAAGTTCATTCTGAGTTCCTGCTTTATACAGGATCTGTGATACTGGGATTTAAAGTTCCTGCAGCAAAACCCACAGCATGTAGACATTCAATGAATATTTATTGAATAAATAGTAACATGATAAGCTGAATAGCCAGAAAAAAAAAAAGAGAGATTGCTATGAAGCATCCCAGCGTAACTACTTAAAGGGTGCAAGGTTAAAAGATAAAGGAATCCTTACCTTCTGAGCAAAAAATTACTCTAGGGTAGTCTGTCTTTAATTTGAAAAAAATGTGATGTATTTCTAACACTGTGTGCCTTTCAAGAAGCATGATACAAAAGAGTTAGAGTAGGAGGACATGATGCCTGCCCCACGTATAGCAGTTTGAGATGAATGGTCTGAGGAACCTGTCCACCAAAAAACAGTTCCCACACTAATTCAGCTCCCATAATGCTCACTGGCAGATACCTCTCTTCAGTGTCTAATCTGTCAGAATGCAAACACGCTAAAGTGCAAAGTTACCACAATATAATTAGCTCCTTTGTGCATCTTACATAAAATAGTTTGTTTACCAGATCCGGTAGGCACTCACTTAATAAGATCTCACAGGAATAAAAATGCAGCAGATAATTTGGATGAGTAGAGAACTGAAAAACCTACAGCCAGACATCTGGGAGGATGAAAAAGAAAAAGGGGTGCAGGTCATGGACTTCTTGTAAGATTCAAGTTGAGAGCTATTTTATTTCACCTGTCTTTTTCTCTATCTCTGAATACAAATATATGTGGGCTCAATCCAAAAAATGTAATTAGAGTATATTTTAAATTTGCCTAATATTATATTAAGTGTGCTTTTAAGGTATACTTCCGTTGGAGTGTTGGAAAGATATTTGTTGTCAACAAAACATAGGTTAAACAAGAAAAAAAAAGTCTTGTTAGCTTTAAGTTAACTTGAGAAGAATGTTTTAATTTGGCATTCATAAAAACAAAATTCTTTTATGTTTCTATTAACTTGCCTTGTCATCAAATAAAACGTAATTTGCAAGTCAAATAAGACTTTAAGTCTAATAACTGTTAGCTGCCTGAATCTGGCAACTGCTTTCAACATGGGCTGATTCTTATGGTATTTGCCACCATATTCCTGAATACAGTGGTTAAACTATTATTTCTTGATTTCTCAATTTTTGACACTATGTAGTGCTTTCTTACAAAGTATTAAAAAGGAGGATCTAACTCTTTTTTCTTTCAACACACACACACACACACGCACACACACACACAGGCTTCCCCTGCCCAAAGCCTTCCAATAGAGTTCTACCACAATTTTTAGCTAAGTCAGTAATCAGAGTTTATATTTTTGTCCCTATAAACTGTTATATACAACTGAACCATGCACAGTATTATGATTCATAAAAAATATAGCTTTTTCTTCTTAAATTCTTCAGTTTAAAAGTCTTAGCTTTTGTTTGTTTTTGTCTCATTTTATTTTTCGGTGGTGTCCTTTTTCCCCCCACGTACTTAGCACTACTTCCAAACACTACGGGAAAGGAGTTTTATAGTGTGGTTAAAACTATGTAGCAATCTATTAGTTTACTACTTATTATTGTTATTATCAATTTTATTACTTTAAAAATGATAACCCTGCATGTCTGATTAATGATTTTAGGGCATGCTGCAGAATGTCCTTTGGATCCTTTCACATCATCTCAAAACTCTCCTTAAGCATCACCCTGAGAAAAAATTGCTTTCACTTCCTCCTTTGTTGAGGCCACGTTTCCTGTATCCCATATCTTTTCGTTTGTTTGCTTGCTTGTGTGTTTGTTTGTCTTGAGACTACCTTACTGTCATTTTCTGAGAAAGTATGCAGAGGAAGTAAGATGTTTGAAAGCAGGTATATCTGAAAAGAACTTCATTCCATTTCCACATGTAATTAATAGTTAATTACAGTGTATAGAAGTTCAAGATGGAAATTGTTTACCTTCTACATGTTAAAAAACATTTTTTCACAGTCACACTAGACACCTTTCAATTGTTGAAAAGTCTTGTACATCAGCAGCCCCCAACCTTTTTGGCACCAGGGACCAGTTTTGTGGAAAACATTTTTCCGTGGACCGGGGAGTAGGGGTTGGTTTCAGGATGTTTCAAATGCATTACATTCATTGTGCTTGTTATTTCTATTATTATTACATTGGAATATATAATGAAATAATTATACACTCACTGTAATGTAGAATCAGTGGGAGCCCTGGGCTTGTTTTCTTGCAACTAGACAGTCGTATCTGGGGGTGATGTGAGACAGTGACAGATCATCAGGCATTAAATGCTCATAAGGAGTGTACAACCTAGATCCCTTGCACTTGTGGTTCACATGATCTTACAGGAAGTGGAGCTCAGGCAGTAATGCAAGCCATGGGGAGTGGCTGTAAATACATATGCGGCCTCACTCATTGGCCCACCTCTCACCTCATACCATGTGACCTGGTTCCTAACAGGCCACAGATTGGTGCCCGTCTGTGGCCCAGGGGTTAAGGACCCCTGTTGTATATGACAGCTTTAAGCTTATTCCTTTACATGAGTTCTATTTTTTTCTACTGAAACTTTTGAGATTTTCTACTTTTGGCAGTCTAAAATTTTACAATAATATACCATAATGAGTGTAGTTTTCTATTCATTGTACTAGGCACTCAGTGGTCCTTATCAATCTAGAAACTGCTGTCCTTCGGTTCTAAAAAAAAATATTGTAAAATGTGTTAGTCACTGACTACAACTCCCCACCCCCAAGACACATTGTTTGCATTTTTCCTCCATTTTATTAGAGATTTCCATTTTTTTTCATTTATCATTGTATTTTTAAAATTTTGGCTAATGTATTTTAAATTCCCAAGATCTCTTTGCTCTTTTCTGAACACTCTATTTTTTTTATTGATTCCTATTTTCTTTATTGCATTGAATATCTAATATTCTAATCTTGAGAACAGGCTTTATAGTTTTTTAAAAAATATGCATTTTGTTTCTTGCTTTATCTTTGTTTCTGCTAAGTCCATTTATCTACTTGCTTGTCTTGTATTATTTTTAACGTTGCAGCTTTCCTCATGTGTATGATGATTATTATTAGTTCTCTAGTCATAATGAACAGTGGGGCACCATAAACCCTTTGAAAGTACAATGCTTGAAGATAAGGCGGGTATGTAAACTGATGCAAAGTCACTTAGGAGAAAATTTGCCAGAAGAAATTGGGCTTGACCAATGATATTCAGCCAAAAGTAGAAACAATACTGTGATAGTAGGTTAAGTTTAGCTGAATTTGGGACAGCTTTTGTTAGAGATATCTGAGAGAGATCTGGGTGAAGGTAGAACAATGCAGGCAGTTGTAAATAAAGACCTGGTATAATTGATGCAATATAAAAGTGATAGCTGAAACCAGATGATGGATTTAACTGCCAAGATAGGCAAGTGTCTGAGAAAAAGGTTACTTAGTCCCTGAGCCTAATCTGAACTAAAATCCAAATTACTATTTAGAAGTTTCTTTTCACTTTTAAGGAATATCTTCCACATAAGCAACAGAAAAGCAATCATTAAAAAAAGAAAGTACTGGATGGGAAAATTGTCATATTGTAATTAGTCAAAAATATCCATACTTAGGATAAAAATAATTAAGGTAAGTGCATTGATAATAAAGATTTATTATCTTCAGCCTTCTAAGCACTTATCTAATTCATAACCAGTAATCACTGGAGTATTGAAAGAGCCCTTCATGTCACAGATTTTTGTTGTGAAATATGAAACTCTACAGAATATTCATAAAGTCCTCCTGGAAATCATTGACAACTTTAGTATATACATGGGATTATTAACTAAACTGTGATGTGCACATTCACCCATACAGTTATATATATATATATGCATGTATATGGGTGCATTTATATATGTACACACAAAATTGGCCTTGAATACATATTTAATTTGAGGAATTATAAAAGAAAACTAACATGACATATAACATGCTAGTAGTTTGGCCTAAGCCAAATTTCACAAATTAGAATTTCTAAATTTCTCATTTGAAATATTGCAGAAGTTGATTTCTTGGCAAGATTCTCATTGGTCTTCAAAATGGTCTTATCCATAGTAACTTCTCATTTTCAGGAAAATATACCTATTCCCATTCATCTCCCGGGGACTTCAAGACTGAAGAAAAAGTGAGTTTCAGTGCTTCCCCTCTGTGTATCTTCACTGCGTCCATTCATGACAATTTAATAGTAATAAAATGCAATCCACAAGTTACCCACTATACTGTCTTCATCATTAATGATTATGGTGAAAATGATGGAGAACATGTAGCACAAAAGCAGAGGAAAGAGCAGATTTCAGAATACCCAGATTTGAAGTCTCACTTTACTGGTCATAAACTAAAAGGAGGCAAATAAAATTATCAAGTGGAGAGTGGAGGATGGGCTTCTTGTACATAACCAAGAACTAACAGAGCCTTAAGTTCTCACTGCCACTCAAGACACTTGGACGAAGGAATAAAACCAGAAGGAAACAAGAAAGTGAAACTGAACCACAGTTTAATAAAGGAAAAATATTTTAAAACAAAACCAAAGTAAAAAATGATAGCTAAAAGTAATATTTGCTTAAACTTTTATCTTAAGTGTATATATAAAAGAAATAAGATTTTTCACTTTTATCTTAAGCAGTGTTTCAAGAAATGAAGGGAGTGACATTTTCAACAGACATATTTTTAAAGGAATAAGAAAGACTACAATTAGTCAAAAACAACTAGAGTTTAATTTATTTAATAATGAACCAGATCTAAAATTAGTCCAGGTATGTTAATATAATTTTTACTGTGGTGTCTCCCTCAGTTGGGTTATTGACCATTTAGTTCATTTATTAGATTACTATGACTTTATGGCAGTACTCCTGTTACTATTCTCACCCCAACCCAGTATAAGAATTGAATATCTCAAGATATATTGAATAAATCAGAATTTTCTTTCATAATCTAGTAGTTCTGAAATTCAAGGCAAGTAATGCAATATTTTCTTAATTAATAAGAAAATAGTCACTCTGAGCGAGGAAAATCTATACAAATATGTGTCATTAATTTTTTAAATTAAGGTGCACTTTTCTAAGTCCCAGAAACAAAAAAAGTTATGTGATATTTACCTCAGTTCTCTAGAAATAAATGATCTATTGTCTGTCTGTGTGTTTATATTTGTTAATAGGTATCTTGTATATGCCTAAGAAAACATTGAGTAAAAGATTTGCATTATGAAGTATGTTAATGAAATTCATATTCTTTTTTTGTATTACATTAGTGAATTTTATTTTATTTTTTATATTATTTTATTTTAAGTTCCAGCATACATGTGCAGGATGTGCAGGTTTGTTACATAGGTAAACATGTGCCATGGTGGTTTGCTGCACCTATCAACCCATTGAAATTCATATCCAAATATAATTTTTGGCTTGTTTATTTTAAAATATTGTTATAACATTTGATTATTTTTCTAAAACACCTACAGAAAGCAAACAAAATATTTTATGTCAGTGTACTAAGGAAGCAGTAGAGAGGACTTTTGTAAGATGGTGAATGAAACACAAATACTTTATTTTCTGCTAGCAACTTCAAATCTATTCTCTAAAGCACATTTTCGCTGGGCTTCTGCTAGATGGGTGGGTGATATGGTTTGGCTCTGTTTACCCACCCAAATCTCATTTTGTAGCTCCCATAATTCTCACATGTTTGGGGAGGGACCCAGTGGGAGATGACTGAATCATGGGGACAGGTCTTTCCTGTGCTCTTGTCATGTTAGTGAATGTGTCTCACGGGATCTGATGGCTTTAAAAATGGGGTATCTTTGCACAAATGCTCTCTTTGCCTGCTGCCATCTATATAAGATGTGACTTGCTCTTCTTGGCCTTCCACCATGATTGTGAGGACTCCCCAGCCATGTGGAACCGTAAGTCCAATAAACCTCTTTCTTTTGTACATTGCCTAGTCTCAGGTATGTCTTTAACAGCAGCATGAAAACAGCCTAATACAGTGGGACATTCAGACTGTGTGGAAACTAAGGATGGAAGATAATAGCCCATTAGGGATTGAATAGGCAGAGAGAGGGAGATCATCAGAAGAACAAAGAGAAGCAACTAAAAAAATAAGGATTTTCTCATACACAGATAATTAGAATGGAAAAATAATAAGATAACTAATGGGATTCATACATAGAACAAACCAACCCAAACCAAAGAAATGCTATAATAATAAGTCTGTAATTTTTCAAATAACAAAATGAAATTTAAATCATAGGAGGAGAATGAAATATACTAAATTTTCAAATCAACAAAATCTCAAAACATATAGCAAAATATAAAAACAATGACGTTGTGATGGAAAAGATAAAATGCTATGGCCTGGATACCTAACATACAGATAATAAATGAAGGAGATGCATTAATTGAACAAATAACAGAAGAAGATTTCCTGAGGTGAAGAAAGACTTGAGTCTACAGGTTGAAAGAACAAACCATAGACAGGTCTGGGTTGATGATACAAACCTCCACCTGGATCTATCCTATGGAAAATACTGAACTGGAACAGAGAAAAAAGTTTGTAGGCACCTAGGTAGATGTGAAAGGTTGAACACAAATGAAGATAACAGACTGGGTTTATCCTGTGCTACATTTGAAGCTGGAAGGTAGTAGCATAGGCTCTATAGAATCCCTAGAGAATAGGACTTCAAGACTAGAATCCTAGTCTGGATCACACTATTTTCTTATTTGAGCAAAATACAGTATTAAGGATGTAGACTTTGTGCAGTAGAGTAAGTGACACAGGTACTTCATCTGAAGAAAGTAATAGAGGAGTGTAACTACATCACAAATCACCTGGAACAGAAACCTCAGCAAGATAAAGAGAGGAAGAAGTAATCACAAATTCTGACTCTTGTAACTTTTCCAATAAACATACACACACACCTATGCACATAAACACACATAATAATGTGTGCTTCAATAATACATAGCATAATTATAAAGAAAATATTGAAAGATCAGGATATACTTCAAAGGAAATTCTAATAATGGCCCATAACTCAATATATAACAGGCTCCAAGGAAAGCTAGATATTGCATAGGTTTGAGGTGGGAGCAAATAAAAATAATCCAATTATTTCATTTCATAAAGGAGAGGGAGAAGGGTAGGCAGAAGACAACAAAACATATTCTTCTTGTCTCCTGAGATGTTATTGGGGAGATGTAGTTGGGGAATGAGATGGGGGTAAAGTAGGAAAAAAATTAGGATTTGAGAATCACTATATTTATTGGAAAATATAATCTTGTTTTCAAAAATAGAGAAATATATATTTAACTAGAGGTTAAAAGCAGAAATAAATGAAGTGAACTGAAAAATAATAGGTCTAAAGAACAAATACTGGAGAATAATGAATAAACAACAAAAAATAATGAAGAAATATTAATATTAAAAAACCATGTAAGTTATTCTAATAAAATGATATAGTTTTCCTTTTAAATATTCAGACTGATATATTAAATTAAAAACAATTATCTGTATACTTTTTACTATAAAATGATTAAAACATAGTGATAAAAAAAGTTGAAAATATAACGTTGAGGGAAAAGATAACATACGAATGCAAATGAAAAGAAAACAAGAGTTGCAATGTTATTTGCTTTCTGAAAAGTCATAGTGGTAACAATTCTAAGCTGTATAAACTAGCAAATTGTGTAAGGATAAAAGGAGGCAGATGGACCAGGATGATTTATGTCTAACAAACTTGCATTTACCAAACAACATGTTATCTATATACCAGAACATGAAAGAAATGAAATATACTTGGAAGCTTAAGTAAAAGCATTTGAGATTAGAAAAGATTTAGTATAATTACAATATAACAGATAAAGAAAAATGAATAATATAGTCAAGACATTTGATTTAACACATATATAGCTGCAGAGCCTTTGAATGTATGTGTATGTCTGTTTGTGTGTGTGTGTGTTGTTTTGTCTAGAATGTTTAACAAATTCATCACTTAGCTGGCCACAAACAAAAACTCAACTTTTTTAAAAAGTAGGTTTAATCAAACCATCCTCTTTACTTGGAAATTAGAACAATGAGAACAAGATTAAATTGCCCTTGAATCAAAAGGAAATCACTAACTAGCAGGAAAATAATGAAAAGGGTAACACTTCCTACCAAAACCGATGAGATGAGATACAGTGAAAGCTGCACTAAGAATAATATTTATAGCCTTAAATGTTTCCTCTATTAACAAAGAAGAATGGAAAAATAGAACTTAGTACAAATAGAAGCAACGGGAAAGAAAACTACAGATTAATAAAATAAACAAGATGGAAAATTAGTAACATTAAAACCTGGAACTAATGAAATAGAAGAAAAAATACAGTAGAAAGGATACATAAGTCCCAAAATGTGTTTGTGAGATTACATACTTTGCAAGAAAAGAAATAAGGGAGTTAAACAGATATATTAGAATCAAGAACAGAGAAATAAATACAAACATGAGACAGATTAAAAGAAATGTGAGAAAATACTATGTATATTGAAGGCAACAGATCTGAAATATTAGAGAAAATAGATGGTTTCTGTTTCAGTTTCTAATATTAACTCAAGAGGAATTAGAACATTTGAGTAGATATATTACCAGACTAAAGACTGGGAAGAAGATTAAACAGGCACTGCTGAAAAAGTCATTAAGACCAGTTAAGTTCACAGATGAAACTGATAGAACCCTTAAAAGAGCCATAGTAGGGGACGCAGTGGTTCACATCTGTAATCTTAGAACTTTGGGAAGCCGAGGTGAGTGGATCACAAGGTCAAGAGATCCAGACCATCCTGGCTAACATGGTGAAACCCAGTCTCTACTAAAAATACAAAATTAGCTGGGTGTAGTGGTGCTCACCTGTCATCCCAGCTACTTGGGAGGCTGAGGCAAGAGAATCACTTGAACCCAGGTGGCAGAGGTTGCAGTGAGC
>CAUYQU010069627.1:0-14846 GCA_963574635.1 Cheracebus regulus
TATTGACTTATAAAGAGATTTGGACTCCCGCATAATAATAGCGGGAGATTTTGACATTGCATTGTTAATATTCGATGGATCAATCAGATAGAAAATTAATAGGGACATCTATGATTTGAATTTAGACCTGGAATAAGTAAACTTAGTGAATATTTATAGAATTCTCCACCCCAGGTCTACAGAACATACATTTTTCTCAGTATCATATTACACCTATTTTGAAAGTGCTTCAGTATTTTCATAGCAGCGCACAGACTTAAATGGAATATTTGTAGGCTGTTCGTTTGTTGTTTGTTATTTTCTTCCCTTATTCCTTCCTCTGTTGTTAAGTACAATTATCGACATAAAAGAGGTTTTTAGTACCTTTTTAAGATTGCATTCTAGCCCAAGCAATAGAGCAAGAATCCTGTTCTCTCTCCCCCTTTTTCCTTCTTCTTTCTCTCATTAAAAAAATAAAATAAAATAAAATAAAATAAAAGGATCAATGCAACAAGAAGAGCTAATGATCCTAAATATGTAAGCAACCAATACAGGAGTACTCAGATATATAAAAAAAGTTCTTAGTGATCTAGAAAGAGACTTAGACTTTCATACAATAATAGTGGGAGATTTTAGCACTCCACTGGCAATAAGATCAATGAGACAGAAAATTAACAAAGATATCCAGGACTTGAATTAAGATTTGGACCAAGCACAACTAACAGACATCTACAGAACTCTCCACCCCAAATCCACAGAATATACATTCTTATCAGCACCACATTACACTTACTCTAAAACTGACCCCATATTTGGAAGTAAATCACTCCTCAGCAAATGAAAAAGAACAGAAATCATAACAAAGCAATGTCTCAGACCACCGTGCAATCAAATTAGAACTCAGGATTAAGAAACTAACTCAGAACCGCACAACTTCATTGAAACTGAACAACTGACTCCTGAATACTGACTGGATGAACAATGAAATGAAGGCAGAAATAAAGATGTTCTTGAAAGCAAGAAGAACAAAGACACAATGTACCAAAATCTCTGGGACACATTTAAAGCAGTATCTAGAGGAAAATTTGTAGCAATAAATGCCCACATGAGAAGCAAGGAAAGATCTAAAATCGACACCCTATCATCAAAATTGAAAGAGACAGAGGAGCAAGATCAAAAAAACTCAAAAGCTAGCAGAAGACAAGAAATAACTAAGATCAGAGCAGAACTGAAGGAATTAGAGACACAAAAAAAACTTCAAAAAATCAATAAATCCAGGAGTTGGTTTTTTGAAAAGATCAACAAAATAGACGGACAACTAGCCAGATTAATAAAAAAGAAAAGAGAGAACAATCAAACAGATGCAATAAAAAACAATAAAAGGGATATCACTACTGATTCCACAGAAATACAAACTACCATCAGAGATTACTACAAACAATTGTATGCACATAAACCAGTAAACCTGGAAGAAATGGAGAAATTCCTGGACACTTGCACCATCCCAAGACTAAACCAGGAAGAAGTTGAAACCTTGAATAGACCAATAACAAGGACTGAAGTTGAGACAGCAATTAATAGCCTACCAACCAAAAAAAGTCCAAGTCCAGATGGGTTCATAGCCAAATTCTACCAGATGTACAAAGTGGAGCTGGTACCACTCCTTCTGAAACTATTACAAACAATACAAAAAGAGGGAATCCTTCCCAAATCATTTTATGAGACCAACATCATCCTGACACCAAAACCCAGCAGAGACTCAACAAAAAAGGAAAACTTCAGGCCAATGTCCATGATGAACATAGATGCAAAAATCTTCAACAAAATACTGGCAAACCAATTGCAACAGCACATTAAATAGTGTATCCATCACTATCAAGTAGGCTACATCTCAAAGATGCAAGGCTGGTTCAACATACGCAAGTCCATAAACGTAATTCACCACATAAACAAAACCAAAGACAAAAACCACATGATCATCTCAATAGATGCAGAGAAGGCCTTTGACAAAATTCAACAGCTTTTTATGCTAAAAACTCTCAATAAATTAGGAATCAGTGGATTGTATCTCAAAATAATAAAAGCCATTTATGACAAATCCATAGCCAATATCACACTGAATGGGCAAAAACTGGAAGCATTCCCTTTGAAATCTGGCACTAGACAAGGTTGCCCTCTCACCACTCCTATTCAGTATAGAATTGGAAGTTCTAGCCAGAGCAATCAGGCAAGAAAAAGAAATAAAGGTATTCAAATAGGAAAGGAGGAAGTCAAATTGTCTCTATTTGCAGATGACATTATTGTGTATTTAGAGGACCCCATTGTTTCAGCCCAAAATATCCTTAAACTGGTAAGTAACTTCAGCAAAGTCTCAGGATACAAAATCAATATGCAGAAATCACAAGCATTCCTATATACCAATAACAGAATAACAGAGAGCCAAATCAAGAACAAACTGTCATTCACAATTGCTACAAAGAGAATAAAATGCCTAGGAATACAACTAACAAAGGATGTGAAGGAACTCTTCAAGGAGAACTACAAACCACTGCTCCATGAAATAAGAGAGGACACAAACATATGGAGAAACATTCCATGCTCATGGTTAGGAAGACTCAATATCGTGAAAATGGCCACACTGCACAAAGTAATTTATAGATTCAATGCTATCCCCATCAAGCTACCAATGACCTTCTTCACAGAACTTAAAACACCTTAAACTTCATATGGAACCAGAAGAGAGCCCACATAGCCAAGACAGTCCTAAGCAAAAAGAAGAAAGCTGGAGGCATCACGCTACCTGACTTCAAACTACCCTACAAGGCTACAGTAATCAAAACAGCATGGTACTGGTACCAAAACAAAGATATAGGCCAATGGAACAGAACAGAGGCCTCGGAGGCAACGCCACATATCTACAACCATCTGATATTTGACAAACCTGACAAAAACAAGCAATGGGCAAATGATTCCCTGTTTAATAAATGGTGTTGGGAAAACTTGCTAGCCATGATCAGAAAGCAGAAACTGGACCCCTTCCTGACACTTTACACTAAAATTAACTCCAGATGGATTAAAGACTTAAACATAAGACCTAACACTATAAAAATCCTATAGGAAAACCTAGGCAAAACCATTCAGGACATAGGCATAGGCAAGGACTTCATGACTAAAACACCAAAATCCTTGGCAACAATAGCCAAAATAGACAAATGGGATCTAATTAAACTTAAGAGCTTCTGTACAGCAAAAGAAACAATCATTAGAGTGAACTGGCAACCAATAGAATGGGAAAAATTTTTTCAATCTACCCATCTGACAAAGGGCTAATATCCAGAATCTACAAAGAACTAAAACAAATTTACAAGAAAAAGAACAAACAAACACATTCAAAAGTGGGGGAAGAATATGAACAGACACTTTTCCAAAGAAGACATATATGAAGCTAACAAACATATGAAAAAATACTCATCATTGCTGGTCATTAGAGAAATGCAAATCAAAACCTCATTGAAATACCATCTCACACCAGTTAGAATGGCAATCATTTAAAAATCTGGAGACAAAAGATGCTGGAGAGGATGTGGAGAAACAGAAACACTTTTATACTGTTGGTGGGAGTACAAATTAGTTCAACCATTGTGGAAGACAGTGTGGCAATTACTCCAGGACCTAGAAATAGAAATACCATTTGACCCAGCAATCCCATTACTGGGCATATACCCAAAGGACTATAAATAATTCTATTATAAAGATGCACACACAGATATGTTCATTGTGGCATGTTTACAATAGCAAACACCTGGAACCAACCCAAATGCCCATTGATGATAGACTGGACAAGAAAAATGTGGCACATATACACTGTGGAATACTATGCATCCATAAAAACGATGGGTTTGTGTCCTTTGTAGGGATATGGATGAATCTGGAAACCATAATTCTCAGCAAACTGAAATAAGAACAGAAAATCAAACACCACATGTTCTCACTTATAAGCAGTGTTGAACAGTGAGAAGACATAGACCTAGGGAGTGGAGCATCACATACTAGGGTCTGTTGAGTGGGGCTTGGGGAGAGACACCAGGTGTTGGGGGAAGGAGAGAGATAACATGGGGAGAAATGCCAGATATAGATGACAGGGGGACGGAGGCAGCAAACCTCCTTGCCATGTATGTACCTATGCAACAATCTTGCATCATCTACACATGCACCCCAGAACCTAAAGTACAATAAAAAAAATTCCTGAATGGAAGCTTTCCAAAATAAGATATGCAAATGGCCAGTAATCACACAATATGGAGATAGATATTATTAGTCATCAGGAAAATGCAAATTTTAATTACCATAAGATTTCACTATGCACTCAATAGAATGGCTGGAAAAAAGTATTTGATCATCAAATATTGGAAAGAATGTAGGGCAACCAGTGCTTGCATACATTGCTGGGGAGGACAGTGGGAGTTGTCTAAAAATATGCTGACTTTGACACAGTTCAGAAAGGTGGTGGAATATAAACCCCAAACCTTGTTTCCCACAGATACACCAATTTTGCAACAATACATAGTATAAAAAGCTTTAAAAAGTACTCCAGAAACTGGTTAATAAGTCACAGTACCCCGGGTAAGCTCAAAGCCAATAACAGCCACATTACAAATGGGTAAAAATGCCATTTCATTTTACCCATGAAAGCCTTTCCACTAAGCCAGGACAATTTGGTCTGATCAGAAGTAAATGTCAAACTTGCAGCCACTCTCTAGAGTGGAAGAAAAGCTAAATATATTCATCCAATATTCTGTTTTTTTGGAATGTGCACAAGGGTCTGGTTTCTGTCTCAGTGGCCGGGTGCACTGATAGAAATAGCATACTTTGGATTCCAGAGGCTCAGAGAACCTAGAAGAGTTCAGGAACTCATTGCATCACTAGAGAACTTGCAGTTCTGCAGCCGGACAGCAGAAAAAATAGTAATTATAAGGTTCTGAAAAAGAAACCAATAATCTCTCTATTGCGATATTACATGCTCAGAGAAGATGAATCCCCAGAAAATGTTTGGAAGAAACTTTACCCAGGCTGATTGGCAAAGATCTTTTCCTGCATAAAATCAGTTAGAAAATGTCTAAGAGACGTGGCTGATATTTTCAGATTCACAAATCTCAGAAAAAATAATAGCACACACATATGAAGCAAGTAAAATAAAAATAAACCACCCAAACTGGAAAACATAATCTATACATTATTTTTAAAAACTCACAATAATAATTTTAAATAAGCTCAATGTGCAAAAAGAGCATGGATAGCTAGAAAAATTAGAAAAATTATGCTTGAACTAACTTAAAATATCAAAAAGTATAGAAAAGATAAAAATGAAACACAGAAATTCTGAAGGTGAAGAATACAACAATGAATTGAAATATTCACTGGAGAGAATCAACATCAGATTTTTATCAAGCAGAAGAAAGAATAAGTGAATTCAAAGGCATGACATTTGAAGAATAAAAGGAAATTAGAATGAGGAAAAGTGAAGAAATGCTAAGAGGTTTATATGACACTATCAAGCAGAACAATATATACATTATAGAAGCCTGAGAAAAACAGGGAGATAGGCAGAGAGCTTCTTCAAAGAAATAATTTTCAAAAATGTCCCAAATCTGAGGAAGGAAATCAACATCCAATACAAGAAAGTTGAAGATCTCCAACTAAGGTGAGCCTAAAAAGGCTCACACTGAAATCTATTATTATCACTGTCAAAAGTCACAGATAAATAGACAATCTTAAATGCTGCAAGAAAAACAAAACATGAATTTTTATGTAAAAGGAAGATCTCATAGATCAATACATTTCTCAGCAGAAACATTATAGGGAGAAAGGAGGGGGATGATATATTCAAATTGATGAAAGAAAATAAAATCAGCCAATACAAACTAACATACCCAGCAAACCTGTCCAATAAATGTGAAGGAGAAATAAAGATCTTCCTAAATAAACAAAAACCATGGGACTTCACCACTCAACCTGTTTTACAAAAAATACTAAAGAGAATTCTTCAAGTTGAAGTAAAAGAACACTAGACAGAAACAGAAATGCATATAAAAAATAAAGTTATCTGGTAAAGGTAAAGATGTAGACAAATACAGAATACTGTAATGAAGGTGCATTTATAATAATTTTTATTGTGATACAGAATTTAAATGATAAAATGGTGAAAATAACAATACAGTCATTCCTCCATGGGAGATTGATTCCAGGACTCCCTGCACATACCAAAATTCCTATCTGCTCTAGTCCCTTATATGAAACGGTGTAGTATTTGCATACAGCCTAAACACATCCTTCAGTACACTTTAAATCATCTCTAGATTACATATAATACCAAATAGAATGTAAATGATATGTATGTAGTTGTTATACTATACTGTTTGTGTTATTTTTATTGTTGTGTAATTTTTAATTAATAATTTTGATTCACAGTAGGCTAAAGTCACAGATGTGGTATCCACAGATACAGAGGGCCAAGTATACTTATACAAGTGTGTTAACAGATATAAAATAGAGCAAATTGTAATTATAAGACAGTAGAATTTTGTATGTGATTGACATAATTTAAACTTGTCAGTTTAAATTAGTTTATTTAAAAACAGCTAATAGTATTTAATAAATTATATTAACTTATTTCTTTCCTGACATATTTAATAGGAAATAATAATTTAATAAGTATATTTGCCCATTAAAAACGAAGTCAAAGGGAATTAATAACAAGATTGTGGGATAGAAATCTCTATATTTCATTCCCCAGCAAAGACACAAACTTGAAATCAATATATGGTACACAGGTGGGGAGGGGTTGTAAAGGACTAAGATCTTTATACTGTGATTAAGTTGTTATCCATTTAAAATAGATTTTTATAGTATATCCTATGCAATACCTATGAGAACCACAGAAAAACCTATAAAGTATGCACAATAGAAATTGATAAAGGGCTCAAAGCATGGAACTACAGAAAATGATGAAACAAAAATAGCAAAAGAGGAAAAGAGGGTCATAGAAGACATGCAGAAAACAGCAGAACGACAGCAGTAAGTGCTTCCCTATCAGCAATTATTTAAACATAAGTGGAATACACTTCCCAATTCACAGACATAAAGTGGTTAAATAGATTTTAAAAAGTAACATCCAGGTACAGGCATACCTCATTTTATTGCACTTTGCTTTATTATGCTTCACAGATATTGTGATTTTTACAAATTGAAGGTTTGTGGCAACCTTGGATCCAGCAGATCTATAGGCTATATTCATAACAGCTTGTGCTCACGCTGTATCTGTGTCACATTTTTGTAATGTCCACTGTATTTCAAACTTTTTCATTATTATTATGTGTGTTATGGTGATCTGTGATCAGTGACTATTGATGTTACTATTGTAATTATTTTGGAGCTTCACAAACCATGCCACGTAAGGCAAGGAACTTAATGGACACATGTTGTATGTTTTCTGACAGATCAACTGACCAGCTGTTCCCCATCTCTCTCCCTCTCTTTGGGCCTCCATATTCCATAGGATACGATAATATTGAAATTAGAACATTGAATAAGCCTACAATGGCCTCTAAGTGTTCAAGTAAAAGAAAGAGTTGCACGTCTCTCACTTCAAATCACAAACTAGGAGAGAATAAGCTTAGTGAAGAAGGCATACTGAAAGCCAAGAAAAGCCAAAAGCTTAGCCTCTTCTGCCAGTTAGCCAAGTTGTGAATGTGAAGGAAATGTGTTTGAAGGAAATTGAAAGTGCTACTCTAGTGAACACATGCATGTTTAAGCGAAACTTATTGCTGAAAGAGAAAAGTTTTAGTGGTCTGGATAGAATATCAAACCAGCCACAGCCATCTCATAAGCCAAATCTTTCTCCAGAGCAAGATGCTAAGTCTTTTCAATTCTATAAAGGCTGAAAAGTGAGGAAGGTACAGAAAAAAAGTTTGAAGATAGCAAATGTTGCTTTATGGAACTCAAGAAAAGAAATTGTCATCGTATATAAATTACAAGTTGAAGAAATGAGTGCTGTGGCAGAAGCTTTAGTAAATTATCTAGAAGGTATAACTAGGGCTATGATCAATGATGCATCTGGCTTCACTACAAAACAGATTTTTGATGTATCTATTAAACAGTCTCATATTAGAAGAAGATGGCATCTAAGACTTTCATAGGTAGAAGGAAGTTAATGTCTGCCTTCAAAGCTTCAGTGAATTCTCTTGTTAGGGGTTAATGCAGCTGCTATCAGCTGAATCCTGTTTTTTTAATTTACTGTTCTGAAAATTCTAGGGCCCTGATAGGTCCCTTAATAATTATGGTAAATCTCCTCTGCCTGTCTTCTAGAAATGGAGCAACAAATCCTCAACGGCAGCATATCTGCTTACAGCAAGGTTTACTGAATATTTAAGCCCACTGTTGAGGCCTACTGCTCAGAAACACACACACACACACACACACACACATACACACACACACCAAAACACACACCAAAACCAATTCATTTTCAACAATTACTGCTTACTGATAATGCGCTTGGTCACCCAAGAGTACTGATAAAGGTGGACAAGATGAATGGCGCTTTCATGCCTGCTCACATAAAATCCACTCTAATGCTCATGAATCAAAAAGAAATTTCAATTTTCAAGTCATATTATTTAAGAAATATATTAAATAAAGGGGTAGCTGCCACAGATGGTAATTACTCTGATGATCTGGGCAAAGTCAATTGAAAACCTCCTGGAAATAATTTGCCATTGTAGGTACCATTAAGACTATGCATGATTAATATTGATGGGAGCAGATCAAAATATCAACATTAAGAGGCATTTGGAAGAGGTTGATGCCAATCCTCATGCATGACTTTGAGGAATTCACGACTCCTCAAAGTAAAGGCAGTAAGCGTAGATGTGATGAAAGTGGTTGGAGGACTACAAACAGAAGTAGAGCCTGAAGATGTGACTAAATTGTTCCAATCTTGTATGTGGTTTCTTAAGATGGAATCTATTATTGGTGAAGATGCCATGAACATTGTTAAAATGACAACAAAGAATTTAGATTATTTCATGAACTTAGTTGAGAAAATGGTTGCAGTGTTTAAGAAGATTGACTAATTTTGAAAGAAGTTCTATTATGGGTAAAATCCCCCAAGAAGATTGCATGTTACAGAGAAATCTTTCATAAAAGGAAGAGTTAATGGATGTGACAAACATCATTGTTGTCTATTTTAAGGCAACCACCACTCTGATCAGTTTCAGCAACCATCAATACAGAGACTAACAAAAAGGTTGCAACTCAGTCAAGGCTCAGATGATTCTTAGCATGTTTTAGCATAAAGTATTTTTAATTAAGGTATGTGTATTTTTATACATAATGACACTATGGAACATATGATAGACTGTAACATAAGAATAAGCAAAACCTTTACATGCACTAAGAAGCCAAACAATTTGTGCATTTTGCTTTATTGCTATATTTCCTTTATTTTGCTGGTCTGGAACTGAACCTGCAATATCACCAATATATACTTATGTATTCTGTCAGCTACAGACTATTTTAGATTTATGACAAGCACAAGCTGAGAGTGAAATTACAGAGAAAGATATTTCATGCAAATGATAAAAAAGGAAAGCAAAGTGGCCATATTTATTCAAGACAAAACAGACTTTAAATTAAAAAGACTTCACAAAGGAAGACATTTTATAATGGTAAAACTGTCAATTCACCATGAAGATATAACAATTATAAAAATATATATGCATAATATAGCAGCCAAACACTGAAATACATGAAGCAAACATTGACAGATTAAAGGGATAGATAGTGACACAATAATAGTAGGACATTTAAGTCCTCAACTTCTAACAATTTATAGAACAACTACGTTTTCAATTTATAGAAAAATGACAAAATGGAGGATTTGGGTGACACTAAAGTGTAATTTGGCTTAATGCATATACAGAACATTCCACTCAACAAAAAGATACACATTATTCTTACATGTACACAAAATATTCTCCCTAATAGTTTACATGTGAGGTCACAAAACAAGTCATAATTGAATTTAGGAAAATTGAAATCATACCAAATATCTTTTCTGATACAATGGTATTAAACTAGAAATCAATAGCAGAGAGGAAATTGGAAAATAAACAAATGAGTGGAAATTAAAAAATGAACTTTTGAAGAATCAATCATTAAAAAAAGAAATCACAAGGGAATTAAACATATTTTAAACAATATCCAACAAATTAAAATGAAACACAACATACAAAAACTCATGGGATACAGCAAAAGTATTAATAAGAGACAAAATTCTATCAGTAAACATTTGTATTTTAAAGAAGTACATTACAAAATAATTTAAAAACCTAAGATCTACAATTTTACTCTTCAAAAAATTAGAAAAAGAAACAAACTAAACCCAAGGTAGTAGATGGAGAACAATTATAAAGATTAGAGCAGGAATAAATGAAAAGGAAAACAGAAAAACTATATGGAACATTAAGCAAAGAGTTGGCTTGCTGAAAAGATCAACAATATTGACAAAACCTTGGCTAGGCTAAAGAAAAGTAGAAAATGTAAATAAAAATTAGAATCGAAAGAGTAGACATTACAACTGATGCCACAGAAACAAAAAGGATTGTTAGAGACTAATACGGACAATTATGTGGCAACAAACAGGATAATCTAGAAAAAAAGAGATAACATTCTAGAAATATGCAACATACCAATAATCAATTATGAAGAAATAAAAAATACAGACAGATACATAACTAGCAGAGTGATTGAATCATTAATAAATTCCTTGCAATAAAAGAAGAGCCCAGGACCAGAAGATTTGATTGTAGAAATTTACCAAGCATTTAAAGAAGGATTAGCACTGATCCTTCTCATATTCTTTCAAAACAATTTGACGACGGGGGAGCAGTTTCCAGCTTGAGGTGAGCATCATACAAATATCAAAACCAGACAAAATACTACAAAAATAAAAGTACAAACCAATATTCCCAATGAATATTAATGCAAAAGTCCTCAAAACAATACTAAAAAACTGAATTCAACAACAAATTTAAAAGATTATATACCATGATCAAGTGTGATTTATTCCTGAAATACAAGAATGGTTCAACATAAAAAAAATAAAAAAACCTATCCATGTAATTAACATACCACACAAACAGAATAGAGAAAAAAAATTCCACATAATCACCTCAACTGATGAAGAAAAAAGCATTTGCCAAATTCACTACATTTTCACAATTTAAAATATAATAAAATTTACAAACTAGGAATAGAAGGAAATTACCTAGACATAATAAAAGTTATACATAAAAAGCCCTCAGCTAACATTATACTGAATGAAGAAAATCTGAAAGCTTTTCCTCTAAGATTAGGAATAAGGCAAGGATCCCCACTCTTAAGTCTTCCATTCGACATACAATCAAAAGTCTTTGCCAGAAGCAATTAGGCAAGACTAAGAAATAAAAGTAGCCCAAATCCGAAAGAAGATGTAAAATTACTTTTGCTTGCTGATATGAGCTTAGATGTAGAAAACTCTAAAGTTTAAACACACACAAAAATATGAGAACTAATAAACAAATTTAAGGAAGTTGCAGAATGAACAACACACAAAAGTCACTTACGTTTCTATTCATTAAAAATAAAAACAATTTTATTTATAATAGCATCAAAAATAATAATTAGGAATAATCAAAACCAAAAAGTTAAAAGTCTTGTACACTGAAAACTATAAAACATCATTGAGAAAGTAAAGATGAAACAAATAAATGGAAAGATATCCCATGTTGATGTATTGGAAAAATTAATATTGTTAAAATGTCCATACTAAGCAATGTGATGTATAGATTCAATGCAATCCCTATTAAAATCACAATGGTATTATTTTGCAGAAATATAAAAGCTATGCTGAACTTCATATGGAGCCTCAAAGAATTCTGAATAGTCAAAAAAATTCCTGAGAAAGAATAACAGAGTTGCGGCTTTACGCTTTCTGACCTCAAAATATATAACAAAGATGCAGTAATCAAAACAATGTGGTACTAGAATTAACGCAGACACACAGAAGAATGCAACACTATAACTCTGAAATTAATTCTCAAAATGCGATCAAATTATGTTAACAAACGTGTTAAGTCTTCTTTTCTGTTAATTATATTGGTAAAACTGGATATCCTCATGCAAAAGAATGTTGGGCACTTATACTATGTATAAAAAATTGACTCAAAACAAATTAAATACCTAGACATTAGACTTAAAACTGTGAAAACTCCTAGAAGAAAAATTAGATAAAAATCTTTATGACATTGGATTTAGCAATCTTTCCTGGATATCACACCAAAAACACAAGCATTAGAGGCAAAATAGACCTGACTACAGAAGAATTAAAAATTTTGCAAAATAAATAAAATGATCAACAGAGTGAAACAGCAACTTTTGAAATAGAAGAAAATATTTTCAAACTGTATGTCTGATAAGAAGTTAATATCCAGAATATTTGAAGAATTCTTACAACTCAACAACAACAAAACAAATAACCAAATTCAAAACTTGACTAGACATATCTTCAAAGAAGATACACAAATGGCCAACATACATGTGAAAAGATGCTTGACATCACTGATTATCAGGGAAATTCAAGTCAAAACCACAGTGAGTTATCACTTGACAACCATTAGAATAGCAACCTTCAAAACTGAAACAAAACAAAACAAAAAACAGAAAATAATAAGTGTTGGTGAGCATATGAAGAAATTGGACGCTTTGCCACTGTTACTTAGAGTGTAAAATAATGCAGCTACTATGGAAAACAGTATAATCATTCTTCAAAAAATTAAAAATAGAATTACCATATTATGCAGCAATACCACTTCTGAGTATATATCCAAAATAACTGAAAGCCAAACTGTGAATGATATTTGTACACTCATGTTCATTGCAGTATTAGTCACAATAACCATGATGTGTAACCAACCTAAACGCTCACCAATTGATGGATGAATAAAGAAAATAAAGATATGTTACACAATAATGTGCATAGACTTAATACGACTCTTCTGAACACTTAAAATGGTAAAGGTGGTAAATTTTATGTTATGTGTTATTTACTACAATAAAAAATATGATCACTTTGGAAATAAATTTGGCATTTTGTATATATTTATTTATTAATTATTTTTGAGATGAAGTCTCAGTCTGTCACCCAGGCTGGAGTACAGTGGCATGATTTCAGATCACGGCATCCTCCACCTACCAGGCTCAAGCCATCCTCCCACCTCAGCCTCCCAACTAGCTGGAACCACAGGCACATGCCACCATGCCTAGCTAAATTTTTTTTTTTTGTAGAGATGGAGTTTCACCATGTTGTTCAGTTTAGTCTTAAACTCCTGAGCACAGGTGATCTGTTGGCCTTGGCCTCACAAAATGCTGGGATTACAGGCATGAGCTACTGCACCCCTCCAAATTTGGCAATTTATTAACAAGCTTTAATTATACATCTATCTAGTCACTCAGCAATTCCATTCTTAGGTATTAATTGTAGTAAAATAAAATTACAAAACTTCCAAAAGCCTTGTACAAGAAGCTTCCAGTGATGGGATTGCTGAGTAGAATGGTATATACCCAAAATACATAAATAATTCTGTTATAAAGACACATGCATGCATACATTCATTACAATACTATTCAGAATAACAAAGACATTGAATCAACCTAAATGCACATTAATGATACACTGGATAACAAAAATGTTATACATATACACCATGGATTACTATGCCACCTCAAAAAAAGAATGAGATAATGTCCATTGCAGGGACATGGATGGATGGAGCTGGAGGTCATTATCCTGAGCAAACTAACACAAGAACAGAAAACCAAATCCTTCACATTCTCACTTAGAACTGAGAGCTCTGAGGTGGGTGGATCACAAGGTCAAGAGATCGAGACCATCCTGGCCAACGTGGGGAAAGCCTGTCTCTACTAAAAACACAAAAATTAGCTGGGCATGGTAGCAAGTGCCTGTAATCCCAGCTACTTGTGAGGCTGAGTCAGGAGAATTGCTTGAACCTGGGAGGTGGAGGTTGCAATGAGCCGAGATCACACCACTGCACTCCAGCCTGGAACGTGGCGACAGAGCAAGACTCTGTCTCAAAAAAAAAAAAAAAAAAAAAAAAATGAGATCTAAATGATGAGAACACATAGACAAATAGAGGGGAACCAAACACACTGGTGCCTTTCAGAAAATGTAGGGTTGTAGGAGGGATACGATCAGGAAAAATAACTAGTGGGTACTAAGCTTAATATCTGATTCGTGTACAAGGAACCCCAATGACACAAGTTTACCTATGTAACAATCCTGAACTTTTCCCCCAGAACATAAAAAATGAGTTAAAAAAAAAAAAAAAGGATGTTGGCTGGGCATGGTGGCTCATGCCTGTAATCTCAGCACTTTGGGAGGCTGAGATGGGCAGATCACAGGGTCAGGAGTTTGAGACCAGCCTGATCAAAATAGTGAAACCCCATCTCTACTAAAAATACAAAAATTAGCCCGGTGTGGTGGCACGTGCCAGTAGTCCCAGGTACTCAGGAGAATGAGTGAGGAGAATTGCTTGAACCTGGGAGGTGGAGGTTGCAATGAGCGAAGATCATGCCATTGCACGCCAGCCGGGATGACACAGTGCGACTCGCTAAAAAAAAAAAAAAAAAAAAGGAATTTTCCCAGCAGCTTTATTTATTATAGCAAAATACTGGAAACAGTGCTGGTATCTTCAACAGAAAGATGCATTAATAAATGTAGTCCATTTATACAATGCAATAATAAACAGCAA
>CAUYQU010069629.1:0-13838 GCA_963574635.1 Cheracebus regulus
CGTCTCTGATAAAACAGACTTTAAAACAACAAAGACCATAAGAAACAAAGAGGGACATTACATCGTGGTGAAAGGATCAATGCAACAAGAAGAGTTAACAATACTAAATATACACGCACCCATTACAGGAGGACCCAGATACGTAGGGCAAGTTCTTAATGAGTTACAAACAGACTTAGACTCCCACAGAATAATAGTGGGAGACTTTAACATTACACTGTTAATATTAGACAGATCAACGAGATAGAAAATTAACAAGGATATCCAGGACTTGAACTCAGACCTGGAACAACTAGACTTAACAAATATTTAACGAACTCTCCTCCCCAAATCCACAAAACATGCATTTTTCTCAGTATCACATTATACCTATTTTAAAAGTGACCACATAATTGGAAGTAAATCACTCCTCAGCAATTGCATCGCATTTCACAGGTTTAAATAAAATATTGGTTGGCTCTTTGTTATTTTCATCCCCTATTCCTTTCTGTCTCCATTGTTAAGCACAATTATTGGCATAAAAGAGGTTTTTAATACCCATTTTCAGACTGCATTCTATCCTGGGCAATAAAACAAGAATCCCATTCTCTCTCCCTCTTTCTCTCTTTCATTCTTTTTTTCTTTCTTTTGCTGTTTCTTTCTCCTTTTCTCTCTTTTTCTTAAAAAAAAAATCTGCACAATTTTCTAAATGAAGGTCCACATTTCCTATAGGCATAGTGGAAAGTTTCACATCTTTGGCAAAATCACAGCAATACTTGACATACAAGGAACACCATTAACTATTAGCTGGAGGAGTTCAGTTTCAACATGAGATCACACTATCTCTTTTGATGGTGTCGACTCTTTGCTAAACTGGATCTCTCAGTGGTTGCTGTGACAGACAGGAAGTATTACATGAAAACAACAAAGAACTAGAAATGTGGGTGGTAGTATCTAATCTGATTCTAAGGTTTGAGAAATTGTCCAGTGTGCAAAAGGCATACATATCCCATTAGTAAGGAACTATAGTTACCAGAGAATGAAATGTTAAATTTTTGTGGCCAGAGGCAGTGGATCACACCTGTAATCAGCACTTTGGGAGGCTGAGACAGGAGGATCACTTAAGCCCAGGAGATGGCAACAAGCCCAGGAGGTGGAGGCAACATAGTGAGATCTTGCCTCTACAAAAAATTTTCAAAAATTAGCCAGGCATTGTAGAGCACACCTATAGTCCCAGCTACTCAGGAGGCTGAGGAAGGAGAATTGCTTGAGCCTGGGAGATTGAGGCTGCAGTGAGCCATGAGTACAATACTGCATTCCAGCCTGGATGACAAAGCAAAATCTTGTCTCCAAAAGTGATAAAAAAAATTTCTTAAGCTTGTGTCATATATACTTGTTGTTTAGATCTACTAGTTGAAAAGTAACTGTTATATATTCATTTTGGTGTAGGACTCCATGAAAAAGTACTGAGATACAAGGTTGCCTTAAACCCAGAAAGTCTGAGAAACTCTGTTCCAGTCATATGCATACACAAATATTTCCACTCAGTCATGATAATCAACACAATACTTTCCTTGTACTTACCTCAGCATTTGGAGCAACTAAGGAAAATTCATGAGACAGATCAAGCTTAATGCCATCAAAATTTATTTCTGAAGGCCTTGCAATTGGGTCAGCACTAAAAACATAAGATGGTCGAGATACTCCCTCTTGATTAAAATTAGATTCCATTCTGCAAGAATAACAGCAGCTTCTTTAACAACCTTAATAAGTCAGCATGTAAGCCACCCACGCTTTCAAAAGTCTAGCCCACTACTTCCCTCCAAATAACTAGATTTTAGAAAAGAAAACCATTACATTGCTTCATTTGTAACACAATGACCTACAGGAAAGACAAAAGATCAAACTATATTTACAGACTTTGTATCTAATAATACTAAACACAGCCTACTATCTTCATAGGATATCCATTCAAAGAGGTTTCATGAGTACAGGTAATCTGTAAAGATGGTATAAAATGTTTACTCTTTCCCTGAAATCCTCTCAAAACTCAAAGGAGATCACAGAGTAAATTATAACCTTATGTTATTTACTTAGTGACTCCTGTAGAATGTTACTTACAGACTTTCTTTTACCGTTTAAAAGTTAAACTCGGTTATCTGAAAAATTACTTTCAATTTCAAATTCAAGTAAAAAGTTAAACAATATATGTAAACACATTCAAAACAATACCTGACACATCACAGGTTTTAAGTTAAATAGGAATAATGCATCAGCAAACTACTACAATTGAATTAAATATCAAATCACTAAACTCAAAGGTAAACTTAAGGATAATCTTAACTGAAAAATACTAACATTCTAGTATTTACTGAGAATCTACTAGGTGTACAGTTCTAGGGAGAGGGGGAAGACTCTTTGCTGTTTTTTTACAAGATTATAAAACATCCAGATCAGTGACTCCCAAACTAAGGTACGTAGCTCAAGAAAGTAGTAATAATCACCACCCACAGATATTACATAAAATGGACCAAAGATAGCCCTTGTATAATGGACCTACATTTTACATTTCTTCACAGCTGGTAGGGACCTTAGCTCAAAAGCCCACTGGATCAAGGACCACAAATGTTTAAAACAAAAATTTAAAAGCCTGCTGGGGTGCCAAACTCAATTCTGAAGCATTCATCTGCTTTCAATATAGCCCAAAATAAGCATATTTTTAGCCATTTAGAGCCTGCTAGGTTTGAATGCCCCACGAAATTGCACCCAACATTTGTCAGACATACAAAACCTGGGACTATCAAGGCCACTGCTGCCCTTTAGAGTTCTATGATCCAGAGACTTTCCACTGTGCAACATCATTTAGGCATCTAAGCCCCTTTATGATTCTTTTCTGTACCTCGCCCCATCCCCCTTTCCCTCTTTCCCCTCTGGATGGTGGCCCCTCACCCTGGTCTAGAAAAGGTCCCATACTGAGAGGGATTTCCTTTGCCTATAATCCTGTCAAAGCCCTGATCAAATAAAGTTCCTGGTTTACTCCTGCCACCTTGTTGTCATCTTTTTCCTTGATCAGGCTGAAATTCCCAAACTCATCACAAGAACATGGTTGCATTTTTTCCCCTCAATTGCAAAAGGACTAAGGAAAGCACTGATCTAGATCATGGGGGAGCGGGGGCGTCGTTTGCAAAATGTTAAAGTACCAGCTTGACACTTCATAACATAAAGTTCATGGAAATTCCCAGAAAATTAAAAAACATCTGTGGCTTCAAATAATAATTTTTGGTTTAAAGAAAATTGTTGATAAATCTTTTAAATTGCTGAATTAAAAAGAACATTCCTATGTATTAAAAGCAGTTATAATAAAGAAGTATTTGTTCATATGTTCATTTTTCAATGAACAAACTAATTCCTAGCATTTCTAAAACTGTTGAGATATACTGTAACTTCTTGCAATTTTAAATGACTTCTACCTATACATGGGCTTCGCAACTAAACTGGAAACTTGTTGATGCCAAGAACCTTGTCTTATACCATTCTGTATCCCCTAAAACAAATTCAACGACTTATGTAAGAATAAAGGCTCCCTGACTAATGACTTAAAATAATGGTTATAAAGAAAATACTCTCTACAAAAAAAAAAAAAAACAAAAACTCCTAGTCTGTAATATTATCTTTCGTGACAGCAGACTTCAAGACCTCATTTTTCATTTCAAAAGACTGCTCTGACTGGAAAACTGCATCTTTATTTACCTTCTCTCCAATAAGAATCTGCAATTGGAGACTTTGGTGAAAAATAGCAGAATCTTCTACTGAATGAGGTTTCTGAATGTGATCCACAACACACAGCCTCAAAAATAGTCTTCACAACTAAGTGATGAATATTTTATGCTATTTTGCAATTTAAAATCTGGAGTCGTGGATCTGTAATAAAATACATACACTGTTACACTACCTAACCCATAAGGCATGAACTTGTGTCAACTAGTACTTTAGCAAGGAATATTAGAGAACTGTGCCAGACAAGCATCACTGAACCAGGGAGCGAATCGAAATGGAGAAAGTCTTCTAATCTGGGGATGACAGCAGTCACTGTGCCACAAACTCTTCAGCCTGGCAGTGCAAAGCCCTAGAAGAGCAAGCCCCAAGCACCAGGAGTCTGGAAATAAGTGCACAGAGGCCACCACAGGGCTCCCCCTGCAAAACAGGCCGTGTTACCTACCTACCGAACAAACTGCCCACCTCAGAGCTTGAGAAAACTAGGCGTGGCAAAAAGAGGCCTGTTTCTCAACAACAGAAGCAACAACAATATTAATGACTGCAAACATTTAGTACTATTGTGTGTCAGCACTAACAACTTTACACATTACGATTTAATCTCCACAAAAGCCGAAAGAAGTAGATACTTTATTGCCGCCTTTTAACTGATTAAGAAAACTAAGGTACAGAGAGACATCAAATTGTCTTGCGTCACTCAGCTAATAAGCAGTGGAGGCGAGATTTAAATCCTAACGGAATTAGTATGACTCAGTCCTCGCCGCGTACCCGGTATTCCTATCGGTCCGCAACCAGTTCCTGAGAGTAACCTCCACTGGGGTACGAGGTTACTGTCGGAAGATGTCCACAGTGCTAAAACCGTTTCCCTATTTTAGGCCCCATATCTGCGCAGTCACCCACCTCCTCTCCACCCCCGTCCCCTCTGCCGGTTCAACTCTCACCTGCAAAGGTCGCCTGGCTAGCCTGACCCGCGAGCAGCACCGAGAAGGCACGGTTTTCAAATTCAAACAATGGCGGCCAGGGCACCGCACTGAACGCTGGGAGTGGGTGGGGCTTCGGAGCACCACCCGAGAGCCCAGCCCGCTCGCGCTGCGGGCTTTCCAGTGGCTCCGGGAAGAAGGTTTCGAATATGGAGGCGGGTCTTGAAACGCGGGCAGCCAATGGGCGGAGGCAGTCTCGATTGCCTACGAACTCGGCTCGCCGTGCGAATGGGGCGCTTTCTCGCGACTTTTATAAGTACCACACTGTTGACTGGGACGCAGATCTCCGATTTTGTCTCGAGGCAGTGAGGATGTGACGAAGGCCAGAGGTGAAGCTACTGCCACTGCACTTAGTCCTGCGACTCCCCTAGGGACGGGTTGAGGTGGCGGGCTAGCCGCTTCCCAGTCCTGTCCCTAAGGGGCCTAAAAAGGCCCCGCATCCCGGGATCCGGAGGGTCGCTTCCCTCGCGGCATCCCCATTTTGCAGCTGCTGGTCTAAAAATTGATGTAGGTAAGCTTATGAATGCTAAAACTAATGAATGCAGCATGCTAAAACAAACCATTAACTGAAAGGTTGTCGGGGCAGAGAATGTTCGTATCTCAAAGAATCACCCTACCGGTCATTTCTTATTATAAAGGGAAAATATAATTTTACACTGAAGAGATTTATTAGACATACCTTAACCAAGTGAAGATACTTAGCATCACTAATATTACCTAATACTATTTGTGCTAGAAATTTTTGACATGATTTTAATCAGGAAAAAACAATCAGGAAAAAAAGCAATGTAGAATATTCTACAAAACAACAGGCCTAGGCTCTTCTTCAGAAGTATCAGTGTCATGACAGGAAAAAGAAAAAGACCGAAGTGGAGGGTTGCTTTAGTGGCGAGTCAAAAGAATCCAAATGAAATTTGTGAATCTTGGTTGGTTCATAGATGTTTCCTTTTCTTTCCTTTTCTTCTTCTTCTTCTTCTTCTTCTTTTTTTTTTTTTTTTTTTTTTTGAGAATGAGTGTTGCTCTTGTTGCCCAGCTGGAGTGCAATGGTGCGATCTCGGCTCACTGCAACCTCCGCCTCCCAGGTTCAAGCCATTCTCCTGCCTTAGCCTCCCAAGTAGCTGAGATTACAGGCAGCTGCCACCACGTTGTACTTAGTAGAGATGGGGTTTTACCACGTTGGCCATGCTGGTTTCAAACTGCTGACCTCAGGTGATCCACCCGCCTTTGCCTCCCAAAGTGCTAGGATTACAGGTGTGAGCCACCATGCCCGATCAGAATTTTCTTTTTTTTAACTAACTGGGGAAAGACATTTGTAGACAATTGGAGAAATTCAAATATGAACTACATATTAGTTGATACTGAATCAGTTTTAAATTGATTGTACATGAGAATGAATCTGTGATTAAGTGTAAGAATGCCTTTGATTTTGGAAGGAGCTTGCTGAAGTAATTAGCAGCAAAGTGTCACAGTGTTTGCAGCTTACCTTCAAAAGATATGGCAAAAAATACAGAAAGCAAATGTGGCAAAATATTAGTAACTGGTGAATCTAGGTGAAGGGTATAATGGTGTATATTGTACCACTCTTAAAACTTTTTAAAATAACTTTGAGATTTTCTAAAATAAAAAGAGGAGGGGGAAAAAAGGAATAAAATTCTGATCTTCATGACTTCCCAGGCCCTGCACAATCAGGTGTCGGCCGAGATCACTCCCCACTAACTGTACAGTAAGTTGATCTGCTCTGGATACCTCAAACACCAACTTCTTTCCTGCACGTATGAACCTTTGCATAGTTTATTCCCTCTACCTGAATTCTCTTTTCCCCATTCAACACGTGGCACTTCCCTTCATCCTTTAGATTACATCTAAAATAGTACCTTCTAAAAGAAGACTTTTCTGACTACTGTATGGCAAGTGAGCCCTCTTTTTTTATTTGCAGGTTCAATTTCATTTTTATACTTCTTACAACTAGCAATTGTTGTTGTTCCCCTACCCACTAAAATGTGAGTTCTGTGAGTATAGGAACCGTATTTTGCTTGGTCACTAACGTATACTCAGTGACCCTATAAACACAAGACAAGCAAATCAATATTTGTTGAACAATGAATGAAGGCTGATGTGGCTGGATAGAGACCATGCGGAGGAGTAGAGGAGAGTGATTTTGGAGGCATGGGCCAAGGCCAGACCCTGTAAGTCTTAGCCAAGTTACTGACTTGAGTATTATGAAATGCTTACTGGATAACCGGTTTTAAGCATGGGCATGGTACATCCAATATCCATCTATCTTTTGAAAAGATTAATCTCTTGGAGAAACTAGAGGCAGTCAAGGAGGAGGCTACTGAACCAGTCAGGAGACTGTTGCAAGAGATCCCAGCAAAAGATAATGATAATGTGGACTTGGGAGATGGCAGAGAAGTTGCAGAAAAGTATCCAGATTTCAGAAATATTTTTTCCTACATTTTTCATGTCAGCACTAGCCACTGGGTTTTCCCTCAGAGATGCAGAGCCAGCTTGACTGGGAAGTGCTTAAGATTTAGTGCCTATTCCAAAGAATTCCATCTGTGCCCTTGAAATGAATATTAACATAAAATGAAAAATTTAGTAAGTTATATCAAGCTGATTTTCTGCCCTAGCCACAGTCTCAACTGTTACTAATAGCTAACTTTCTACATGCAAGGTAGTATTCTTAGCATTTTATACTCATTTAATCCTAACAGTAACTCTGTGAGGTAATTTGTTGTTGTTATCCCCAATTAATAGAAGAGGGAACTGAGGCATGGAGCTAGTAAGGAAATAGTAAAGGTATCTACTAAGTAGAAGTGTTGAAGGTTAAAGCAGCTAATAGTGTATTTATAAAAGTATCTGGCACATGTTAAATAGTAACTTGCTTAAATTTATATAACTAATAAACAGGGAGACTGGAATTTGAATCTGGATGATCTGGCTCCAGAGTCTGTGCATTCTTTGGCCTCCCAAAGCTTGTATCCAACACCCTTGGAGTTCTCTTAAGGAAAAAAACTAAGTGCTTAACTCCTACTGCAAAGCCATCTTTGAAAGCAAGACTAACACAGCTCATTTTTCAACCCCAAAATAATACTTTTGAATATGTATTAATTGCAAAGGTTTAAATAACAAGTCCAACAAAAATTTATCAACCACCCACTAAGTGGCAGGTGTCTCTACCCTTAAAAGGCCCTTAAAAGGCCTTCCATCCAGAGCAGCCCTTCTCCACCTGGGATTTTAAGAGACAATTAATCCCTAATGCCTTTCAGCACCCATTGTGTATAATGTATTAACTTCTTTCGTATACATCTAGAATAGCACTAGTTCTGCACCATCCTAGAAAACAGTCAAAAAAATTTTTTTTATCTCCTGTGGTTCACCTGGGGAAATCTATATGCAAAGAATTTGAAAACATGACAAATGCTGTAATAGAAATGAATAAGGAGTAATGGAGCAGAGTGAGCATAGCTTAAAAGTAGTAGCTGTGAAGTCAGACAGACTTGAGATTGAGTATAAGCCCAGCCACTTATAGGGCTCATAAAATTGTTGTAAGGATTAAAAATAGCATGTGTAAGTTATTTAGTGTTACCCTGGCACATAGTAGGTTTCATAATGGTAGTAATATTTATTAAATCTGTTTATTAAGTCACTAGAATGCAAACTGTCTTGGTCCTCTATAGTCCCCACATTTAAAAGCGTGCCTTGCACAAAACAAGTACTCAGTAAATACTTTTTGATATAATAAGGGATGTCTACTAGGGAAGATTTCTTAATGTAGCATGTAAGCTGAAGAAAATATTGGGATTTGCTAGTGAATTGCAAGAGGAAGCCATTCCAGGCCATGGAAAGCTATGAAACAATGACAAAAAGACAAGAGTTCATGAAAGATTCCAAAAACTAAATACCTATTTCAGCATGACTGTGAACATACGGCAGGAGATAAAAGTAGGCAGAGGCTAGATCATAAAGGGCCCTGTAATGTGCTAAAGAAGAGCTAGAATTACACTCTGTATGGCCTAGGTTTTGCCCAGCAGAGTTATGGAAGAAAGAGTGTAGTAGGAGAAGAAACAAGAGGGATTGAGTCTATGTCTATAATAACAAAATCTTACAAAGTGAAAGTCAAGAAATTACACAACAGGATGTACAAGTTTAAGCATATCATTTCAGTGTGCAAAGGTAACCAGTACAAGAAAAAATATATGTAACTCTCTAGAGCTAAGTGTTTATCTGTCTTTGTAGGAAGTAAATAGATATGTTATTGATACATTAAGAAATAACATTAGGCAGAGCATATCATTTAAAGATGGGTATAGTAATTGCCAGAAATATTAAAAATAAATTATAAGAATAGTTGCCTCTGGAAAGCAGGCCTGGAGATGTAAAAGGGTGAGAGTCTTTTATTATATTTTTGAATTTGTAATAAACATTTTTTTTTTAGTTTAATGTGTCCTGACTGGGCTTAGTGGCTCATGCCTATAATCCCAGCATTATGGGAGGCTGAGGAGTAGTATTGCTTGAGCCCAGGAGTTCAAGACCAGCCTGAAAAACATGGCAAAACCACATCTCTACCAAAAATACAGAAGTTAGCAGGGCGTAGTGGTATGCATCTATAGTCCCAACTACTTGGGAGGCTGAGGTGGGAGGATGGTTTGAGCCTGGGAGATGAAGGTTGCAGTGAGCCGAGATCATTTCATTGCACTCCAGCCTGGGCAACATAGCCAGAGCATGTCTCAAAAAAAAAAAAAAAAATTTAATGTGTCAGGAAAAAAAAGCATTTCTAGTTAATCATTTACTGTATATTAGGCTATGAGATACTATTTCCTCCTTAGTGAATGAATCTGACAGATTTTTCTGGCTTGTAATTTGCACGTAGAAAGTTTTTCCAAATGTAAGCTATGGTGGTGTTTTTTCTTCGGAGCCAACTTGACTAGTTTTAGCCTCAGGAAAAAGGCAGTAAAAAAAAAAAAGTTAGCTAGAAGACAGCCTCATACAGGTCCTTTAGGAGTTATTCCAGAAGAAGGCATTGTTATCATAGGAGAAGATAGCTTCAATTGTGTTATTGCCCCTGAAAACCTTCCAGTGGAACAAGATATGAATGTGGAAGACAGTGATATTGATCATCTTAACCCTGTGTAGGCCTAGGCCAATGTGTGGACATCTTAGTTTTTAACAAAATCTATTTTTAAGTAAAAAAAATCAAAAAGCCCAGAAGGGAAACACCATGGGGCTGGGCTGCACAACACTCACACAGTGCACTTTGCTGCAAGGGATAGCCCCACAAGGCTAGCAGGTGACCCAATGTCCAACTAGCCCACTCTGTAGCCAGCCCATTCCCAGAAGTTCTATTCCTTGGTGATGAGTGTTCCCACAACTTCAAGTCCCCAAACCAAACCTAGCATCAGGTCATGACCCCAGCTCTGAGATCCACACAACCAACCTAACCAATGACTTTAATTGTACCAAATTGCCATTATTGTCAGTTTCTATTTGACTTAGTCAGAAATCTAAGGTTTTTCTTATCTGAACAGGCAAAGAAATGGGTAGCCCCCTGCAGCAATAATCATTCATTACAACTGCTATCAATTACCTTTAATGCTGGATGTAACTCTTAGCCAGGCATGGTGGCTTACACCTCTAATCCCAGCTGAGGTGAGAGGATTGCTTAATGTCTGAAGTTCAAGACTACCCTGGAAGACATAGCAAGACCCTGTCACCACAAAAGAATTTAAAAATTAGCCAGATGTGGTAGTGTGCTTGTAATCTTAGCTACTCGGGAGGCTGAAATGGGAGGACTGCCTGAGCCCAGAAGTTCAGTGTTACAGTGAGCCATGATTATGCCACTGTACTTCAGCCTGGGCAACGGAGTGAGATCCTGTCTCTAAAAGAAAAAATTGTAGCCCTTGCCAGTGACTCTTTAGTTACCACAAACCCAAGGTCAAGTGTTTTCTTATAGTATAAAGTAAACCTTGGTACCCACAAAAGCCCATGATATCAGGGAGTTCAATGTTAAAGAACAGAACTTCAGACCCACCTACTACTCTTAGGGCTCCATAAAGAAGACAGAAGACTCCAAAGAGAGGGTCTGTGGCATCTTTTTGTGTTCCTCAAGGAGTTCCAAGGTTGCTAGAAGTCTCCTCTAGGTCACTTTATGTCCTAGGCAGAATTCTGATGTTTCTTCTTAGTAATTTTGTATCCACTAACTGTCGAATTGAGGTGGTATGGGCTTCAAGGAGAAGATATCTATGATTAAATAGAAGTAGATGGAAAATCAAAAGTGACAAAAGGAAGTAGGGACAGAAATAAATGGAAGAAGTCTTAGAAGAGCCAGAATGTGGAGATATTAAGCTTCCTCAAAAAGGCCAGTGAACTTTTACATTTTTCTCAACAAAAATCATACCAAGAAGAAAAGAAGCAAACAGGGATCAAATATATAATTGAAAGAGGGTTTCAGTGAAATGAAAAAGAAAATCCTGTGAGAGAAATAAGACACAGAAGAGAACAGAGAAGCCTTTAAAATGTATGTGTGTGTGTGTGTGTTACGTATATATATAATCTGAATATCAGCTCTTAATTAAGCTGACTTCTGACTATAGAGCTTTTAAAAAATTGTTGCTGTTTTTCAAATCTTTCATTGTCAGATTTCAGCTAGGACAAACAGCAAATATTCCTGGCTTTAAAATCTTTTATTTTATTTTATTTTAAAATAAAGGTACCTACCAAGTGACTCAGAACCAAAACCAAAGCCTTTTGTGGCTTAGCTAAGTACACATGAGGCCTCTCTAAAGCGGTACAAAGATGCAGTCCTCTCAGGATCCAGAACCTCCTCCAAGAACAGCTCGAAGAAATAAAGATTTAGATAACACCTTCAGATCTGGCAGTAGTTGGTATGTTAGCTTTTTATGGGGGCCTCCAGCTTTTCAGTTAGCTGCTTGCACACACATGCCCAACAACCTATGCTTGGTGGCAAGCCAAGCCAAATTCTTAGGTCACAAAATGAGACAAACAGGAAAATAGCTATCCATGGGAGGGAAAAGAACCAATAACAAATGGTTACCCCAAAATCAGATTTGCACAAGAATCACCATCCACACAAATGAGTTTCTCCTGCCAAATGGAAAGGAAGGGATAAGAACTTTTTACCTTCCATTCTCAACCAGGCATTATAGCTAAAGGTCTCATAGAACTGATCTTAGTAAAAATTCTTACCCTTTCTTTTTGTTATTTTTATTTTTTATTTTGCTGACTTGTTAGTCATCCCAGGACCTCATTTGCAGGCTCCAGAGTGAGTCAGGTGTCTCAGCTATCACATCTTTGTCACCAGAACTATAGGGGCAGAAAATGGTCAGTCCCTTTTCTCCCCATCATAAAGGTTCATCATGGCCAACAAAAGTAAGGCATGACAAATTTATTATGTATGTACTTGTACACAGGAGTTAGGCAAAACATGAAAACTCAAGAATTAAGAGCCAGATGAATGAATACCCTCTTCACTGGGGAGAGGGAAGTAGAGGGGTATAGGAGTAAATTATTTTCAGGGGAAATGAATGGACCCAGGAGACAAAAATTAACTTGTAAGTGATTCTCTTTGAAGTTTGAATGATCTTGAGAGGCAGACATTTTCTTGTTTAAAAAAAAAAAAGGCTATCAGAGGGTCGTAGCCTTCTTTTCTGTGATGAATAGTGAGAGGATAAGTAAGGAGGGGAAGGAAGGCAATCGTATTCCTCTTTGGGGTGTTAGTTTCTAGGTAGATAAGAAAACTTTAGAGAACAGCCTTAACCTGTGCTTTGGGAGAGATAAGGTTGAAGAGTGGAGGGAGGGAAGGCTACAGAGACCTTGAGGCTGCTGCTTTAATTCAGCATATCAAAGTGCCATATTTGGAGGTATCAGTTTCTGAGCCCCAACAATTCCAAAGATGTTAGGAGTTGTATGCCAGGAAACAAAACAAAGGCCAAATATATATTTCACCATATCCGAACTGGGCAACCAGGAGATTTTTACTCCTTGAGATAATACACCGTAAGATTGTGGCTAAGTAACGCTATGCCTTTCTTAACTGGGAGAAAGAAGCCAGGCACGGTGGCTCACGCCTGTAATCCCAGCACTTTGGGAGGCCAAGGCCAGTGAATCACGAGGTCAGGAGATGGAGACCATCCTGGTCAACGTGGTGAAACCTTGTCTCTACTAAAAATACAAAAAATTAGCTGGGCATGGTGACGGACATCCGTAATCCCAGCTACATGGGAGGCTGAGGCAGGAGAATGGCTTGAACCCAGGAGTCAGAGGTTGCAGTGAGCTGAGATTGTGTCAATGTTCTTCAGCCTGGCGACAGAGCAAGACTCCATTTCAAAAGAAAAAAAAAAGCGGGAGAAAAGATTATAGTGAAGGGAGAGGAATACAAAATGTTTGCTCAAGGCAAAGGAAAGAGTATGTTGAAATAAGAGGGGAAAGTATGTAGGGCCTTATACTCAAATAGAGGGGTGGATTCCGGACTCTGGCATTCAGGAGTTTCTAACACTGGGCAGGGGTGAGCCAACTCTTTCTAAGTCTAATGCTTCTTAAATATTAGCTTCTCTATGTGCCAGCCTGACGCACAAAATATACCCAATAAACTGTAGTTCTTATTGCAATATAATCGGAAGGACTAATGTAGAAAAATAATATGAGAGTGATATAACCTCACCAAACAAAATATGATCTCTTCCTCTCCTCAGGGAGAGAATCTTCACTAGACTTTATTGACCTAAAGGGGGAAAAAAATGGAAGCAAACATCATAAGTAAAGAATTTATTTGAGCTAAGTTTGAGTACTGTAACTCAAGAGCATACCTGAATTATGCTCCAATGAGCAGCAATAACAAGTGAGTTCTTTTTTTGAAAGAAAGAAAAAGAAAAGGAGAAAGAGCAAAAGAAAGAAAAAAAATGAAAGAGAGAAAGAAAGAGGAAGAGAAAGAGGGAGAGAGAACGAGATTCTTGTTTTATTGCCCAGGCTAGAATGCAGTCTAAAAATGGATATTAAAAACCTCTTTTATGCCAATAATTGTGCTTAACAATGGAGACAGGAAGGAATAGGGGATGAAAATAACAGACAAGCAGCCAACCAATATTT